>VMKM01002807.1:0-55000 GCA_008360985.2 Macquaria ambigua | reverse complement strand
CTCAGGCAAGTACTGCAGTTTTAAGGAGCTTCTACGATTTCTAAGCAGATTTATGGACGTTTATTCTCCATGGACATCAGATATATGATATCCTCCGAAGGTCTAGGTCACACTGAATCCAAAAATATGTGTTTCATGTCTTTGTGTTCAGATCTGACTGAGTTATGACACTGAGAAGGAGTGCGATAGTTGGCGCAAATATCGGCAATCAGGCACTCCATGTTTTAAAGCACCTTAATCACCTCCATAAGCTGTGAGTCACTGCTGCAGCTCCACCTGCTGACAGACAACATTAAGTGACTTCCTGTGGTTTTTAGATCACCTGCGCGCACCTGTCCCTTTCACCTCACACACTATCTTTGCCTAAAATCTCTCTCCATGCCCCTCCTTCCAACTCTCCCACACCTGCCTGCCGCCTGACAGTTGGAAAACCTCTGAACAAAGCAAACAACAACAGAAACAGGGTCTTGAAATAACACAGTCAAATCCTATTACTGTATTTTATCACAGCAACTGTCTCCGCTGTAATCATCCATCAATCGTCCACATTCCTCCTCCTGCTGCTCAGCTATGTTTCAGCATGTCAGCAAACCAAACACCCACAAGGATAAATGCACATCCTCCTCCCAGGGAAAATAAACACTGAACATCATCATCTTTATCATGAGTGTCATGTTTGTGTCTCTGCTGCAGGACGGTGCCCACAGAGGACAAGTCTTTTGCAGTGGGAGTTCAGTACATGCTGTTCAGAGTGCTCGGTGAGTCCTCCAGTCACATATTTCCCTCAGCACCTTGAGCAAGGCACATGAGGTCTGTGGTTAAAGTCTCAGACCTGCTGAACGCTGCCTGCAGGTTATTCACTGATGTAACGTCTGTGTTGGTCTGATTCTTGTGTTTCTCTGTGCACAAAATTTGAACTAGCAAAAACTAGAGTGAAAACAAAGTTATTGGAAAAGTTCTTATGTCAATGTGTGTGTGTGTGTGTGTGTGTGTGTGTGTGTGTGTGTGTGTGTAGCGTTCATGCCCGGCCCGGTGTTGTATGGCAGTGTCATCGACACCACCTGCATCCTGTGGGGAAGGAAGTGCGGCAAGCAGACCTCCTGTAACTACTACAACCTGGACCGCTTCAGACAGAGGTGAGTCGTTTTGAGACGGATTCACCTTTAACTGTGAACGCTCCGTCACACTGATCACAGACGGGAGATTTAAACACATCGAAATCTCCATTCGGACTACACTCATGTCTCTGGTGGAGGTGGTTTTAACATTAGCTCCCGTCTGGAGCGCGTATGTGGTTAATTTTCCACCCCCACTGGCCTGTATTTGTTTACATCTTACATCAGCAGCTCCTGTCTGCAGTGGACCATGGATGTAGAGACAACTATCACTGGATCACTGTGATACTGAAGAAACGTTAAAAACAGTTCTGGTTTTAGTTCTGGTCTAGGTCACACTGAATCACAAAATATGTGTTTCATGTCTGTGAGTTCAGATCTGACTGAGTTAGGACTCTGAGAAGGAGGAGTGTGATTTTTTATCTTTGCCTCCCCTTCAGCTCTCCGGCGCCCCCCTGAGGAGGCTTTAGTCTTTGTCCTGCTGAATGTCTGTTACAGAGCAGATCCTGTCCTCTCACCAGGGTTAAAATGACGTCCTGAACAATGGACGAGCACAGTGAAGATTTCCTCCCCACCTCTCCCTGTGAGGTTGGATTGATGATCAAAGATTTCACCGTGTTTCTCTCACGACTCTTTAATTATACTGTTCAAATGTCCTAAATGGACTTCAGCCATTATTAATGTTATTACTTACACCTTTATTTGACAAATCAACATGTTGGCTGTGAGTCTGAGGTTTGTCCTGTTTGATGTGACTTTAAACTATTAGAAACAAGTTTGTTCATTTGAGGTGGATCAGAAAGTACACATCTGTTTTAAAGAGGGCCCTTTTTCCTGCTTTTTGGTTCATTGACAACATTGTAATATATTTATGTCATCAGACAAACAATAGACTGGACTTATTCCCATCGCTGTCCCTGGTGTTTTCACTGTCCGCAAACAATTTATGGAAATGGAGACTGGCATCCAATGTGTGACGTTAAGAAGTATCAGAATATCAGAACCAGATCCTTTGAACAAACAATAGATTGAGTTTCTTAGGAGGGAGACATAGTAGAAGGTGTATGAAATCATTCAAGATGCAAATTTCAATGAAGTCAAAAACATAAAACATTTAGAAACATCCATTTTCACCTTAAGAATGCTATCTAGCAGCTGTTTAACCTTCGCCTTGAAGATGTTGTGGTACATCTGTGAAAACTGTAGATTTCAGCACAAAAACCTGCTGTTTCTGAGTCATAGTGATACTATACTGAACTGGCAGACTTCTGTGGTTTTGACCCTGGAAAGTCCAGGGTTTTCCTCAGACTTCAGCCTGGACCAGCTCCCAAACACCAAAACCAAAACCAAAAGTACATGACCACCTGTGTGTTTGTATGTGCAGGTTTCTGGGTCTGCAGGTGGTCTTTGTGTGCGGGGGGCTGCTCTGCTTCCTGCTGACGGTCGTGGTTCTGCGGAGGAGGGCCGGACGTGAGGAACCACAGCCGGAGAGTAAAGGAGGGTACGAACTGGTGAACGGGCAGAAAACACCGGAGAACGCTTCGTCCAAAGAAAAGGAACTGAAGGGCATCAAGACCTGAAGAACCACAACAAGAGGACGCAGGGACAGAAAGACGCAGAGAGGCGGAAAAAGGAGAAGAAAGAAGACGAAGAGTTCAGAAAGTTTGCCAAGATGGTCGGAAGCTGCTGCGCCACCAAAGCTGCGAGTTCCTCAGCGTGTCGAGTGATTCTCCTAAAGAACAGTCAGCCGGCATAATGAGGCTCACATACTTTTTGATACTGTATTTTTATTTACATCCAGTACTCTTCATGCTCTGCTAACAATTCCAGAAGTGGAAGAAGTACTCAGATTTTGTACTTAAGTAAAAGTAGCAATACCACAGTGTAAAAATACTCTATTACTCTATTCAAAATTAATTTACTTAAGTAAAAGTACATAGGTATTAAAGTAAAGTAAACCACCGTAAAAGTACTCATTATGCAGAATGGCCCATTTCAAAATAATAAATATTATATAATTGGATTCTAATTATTGATGCACTAATGTGAAAGTATTGCTTTAATGTTGCAGCTGGTAAAGCTAAATGTAACTACTCTATATACTGCTGGTTAATCTATCGTCATCACAGTAATCATCATAATACTAATCATCTTCATATCACTATTTCTGATTATAATTTGTATTAACAATTTGAATCTGCAAGTAACTAAATACTAAATCTGTCAAATAAATTTAGTGCAGTAAAAAGTACAATATTCCCCACATAAATCAAGGGAAATCAAGTACAAATACCTCAAAATTGTACTCAAGTACAGTACTTAAATATAGTTACTTTCCACCATTGAACATTTGGGATTACTGTGTTTGTGTTTGTACATAAGCTGATCCATATATTACATATATTATATACATATATGATGTATACTCTCTTTTTATATGATGCAGTGAGCCCAACCGACCAATCTTGTGCTGAGGTTTAATAAGCTGCAGTTCCTTTAACGACCACTAGATTCTGCTCAAAGAAAACTGACTGTATTGAAGGGAATGTGAAACCCCCCCAACTAGCTGTGAAATGCTAGCAGCGTGTCGGCCGGTCCACTACTTTGGGATGAATTGTAATAACTTCCTCTGACTTGTCATCTAGCGCCATCATCAGGTCAACATTTAAAATTGTCCAACACTTTGGTTTATGACCAAATACCTGCAAGATTCCCATCAGCCTCAGCTGCACTCTGTGTTTAGCTCTAATTAGCTAATGTTAGCATGCTTCACTGATGGTGAACATGGTGAACAGGACACCTGCTAAACATCATCATGTTAATATTGTCATCTCTATTAACAAGTCAGAAACTCATAATTACGATAACTTTACAAGACTGTGACATAAATACAGCATCACCGAGCCACTTGAATGACTGCTACATGCTCTTACGTCCTTAATTACACCTATATTAAGCTTCTAGAAATCCAAAGGTCTCGGGGTGCCGTGGTGGCCGAGGGATTAAGGTGCCAACCATGAACTGCAGTGTCTGAGCCAGGTCGGGGACTTTGGGGGGACTCGAAGGACCACTACAACCTGCAAAGAGAGGACTACATGACCGATGGGGGTAGTCTAGCTAGCAATACTACTAGTGAGCTAACCCACTAGCATGTTACTACCGACTGACCACTGTGCGAGTCATTACAATGTTATCTTAGAGACCACACTAACTGCAGGTTGATTTGTGAGTTTTTATTTAGAAACCTTACAGTGGACACATTTCAGTCGCATTGACAGGAGTCCTCTTCATTATCTGATATTTCTACTGTGAACAGAGTTGGTTGTTTTTCTGGAGACAGTCGCACACATTAAAGACTTTGATGGGAAATTCACAGAACTATGATACAGTGAATTGGAAAGGGATCCTTACATGTGGTTTTCAAAATCTGATTAAACAGAAGTTATGTGTGCATGAATATACATAATGAATATGTCAAGTATTTGTTTCTCTCACAATCCTCTTTGTAAATGTTTTGCAGTCCCCATCATAATTTGTCTAAACTGAACAGAGGTGAAAGAATAAAGCAGCAGGTTTAGTAACAGCTGTACTGTGTTTTTCTCTTTGCTGTAGAGTTTTACCATTTTTCCAAGAACAGTTGTGTTTTGTGCTTTTTCATTGTTCATCGTCTAAGCTAACAAGGCTACCAAAAACTAGCCGACTGACGCCTTCAGCTGTTTTTGTCGGTCATGTGACCCCCGCCTTGCAGGTCGTAGCAGTCCATCAAGACTCTCCTTCCCCTCATTTCTCCACTGTCGGCTATCTGATGAAGGCCCCAAAAATAATCATTAAAAGAAATGTTTATAAAGAGAATGTGTTTTTCTGATTTGCATTGTTGTGATGTGATATTTTAGCCACATCATCCTACAGACACTCATCATCATCATCTTTATGAATAACTGTGATTAAGCATGTTGTCATCTTGTAAAAGTGTTGCACAGACAGGAAACAGTGTTTCAGTCTGTTTCATCATGAAGACGGGACTTTCTGCTGCCAAAACACAGAATAAGAGGAAGTGAGTGTTGCTGCAGCTGAAACGATTAATCAACAGAAGAAAATTTATCAGCAACTATTCTGATGATCTTTGAAGTGATTTTTTCGGGGGGGTCCTGCAATGAGTACTTTTACTTTTGAATACTAAAACAGACATGCAGATATGATTTGTATCTTTGTGCGTTTATTCTGAAAAGCTGCTGAGGCTGAACTGTGATGTTTTCATGGTGCGACTGAAGGATCTGGTCCTGCTGGTTTCTGTTGTTTGGAGACCTGAAGGGGTTTTTCCTGTGTGTTTGTCTCCCTCTTGTGAAGACTGAGGTGTGTTGGATGAACCGAAAACTGTACTCAATAAATGTGGCAATACTTCAATGTAAAAATACTCTATTAGAACAAAAGCCCTGCATTCAGGTACTTGTACTTTACTTGAGTCTTTCTACTTCTACTCCACCACATCTCAGAGGGAAATTTTACTTTTTACGGCGTTACATTTATCTGACAGCTGACATCATATAATATACAATGTTATAATGTATGTATGATGTTTCATTATAAATGTTTGTATATAATTACCCTACAGTTTATACAAGTACAGCTGAAACGATTAGTTGATTGATCAATTAGTCAAGTAACAGAAAATTAATTGGCAACTACTTTGAGGGGGGGTCTGCAATGAGTACTTTTACTTTGAATACTTGAAGTGAATTTTCCTATTTATACTTAGATAATTTTACTTAAGTAACGTTTTCAATGCAGGACTTTTACTTGGAACAGAGTATGTTTTTATTTCATTGTTGTATTGGTACTTTTACTCCTTAGGATCTGAATACTTCTTCCACCACAGAGTAAGAGCACACAAAGAGGATTCATGTTTATATTTCTTCTGGATTAGAGAGTTTAAAGAACCTCTTTTCCTCTCCGTCTGTCAGCTCGCTGTCTTCTGGGCAGCGTTTCAGAAACCTCAGGAATCTCTGACTGTGTGGAAAATCAAGACCACATGTGTGCACCACACACACACACACACACACACACACTCCTTACATACATGAAATCAGCTCTACAACTCTTCAGATTCCTGTGATACTTAATAGATGAGATATTTCCTCATTCTGTTCATTTCATACTGTTTCACTTTAGCAGTTTAGAGTTAGAGTTTGTGTTCAGCAGACTCGGATGCATTTGAGTAGTTTGCCTTGTGTTTGGACTCAGTAAAGTAATAAAAAAAAGAAGTATGGAAAATCATTTTGGCGTCAGTGTCAACCTGCAAAACGCACCTCGTTCCAAACTTTTCTCCTGCAGGAAGTGTTCTGGGGAATGTGGGATCTGAGTTTCAGAGTGAGCAGAGCAGCTGCTTCTGTCTGCAGAATCACTTCATTTGTGTCTATAGTCACACTACAGTCTAGTGTGTTCTGTATTTGTGCATTTTACATTTTACATGTTCCTTTTTTCCAGCATTGCTGCCAAACACAGACCTGCAGGTTAGGTGGAAGTGTTTTTTGGGATTATTATGGGTTCAGTGCTGATGGGTTCGGTAGTCCTGTGGGTTGGTGGGGAGCACAGGTCCAACAGGTCTGTTACGTTTGGCTGATTGTCATTCCCCTTATATTTCCTTTGGTTAGTACTTATTTTGCGCATCACATTTATCAAAAAAAAAATGTATCTGCTGCTCCTTTGAGTCTGTGAATTATGTTATTGACCTCTTTAAAAAGTAGACCCTTTCTGGTGGTCAGACATATCAGGGCTCGTCAGGAGTAAATCTACTAATCTAGACGTCCAAGAATACACTGAAAAGGGAGAAGGGAACGTCACTGTTCGTTTAGTCGAGTGTTTATTTAGACAAAATTCTTTGTTCACAACATTTGAGAACCTTGGCTTCTTTGATATTTTTTTAAAAGGGTTTTGTGAAACAATATATGTTTCATATATCCATATGTATGGCATCATTTTGGTTTCTGTGCTTAAAAACATCTTCACTAGTGCCAGATAGTCTTCTTAGTCATTAAGTATGAAAAATAAAAAGACTAGCAGCCCCTGATCATAGTTAAACCCACCCATGTGTTAAACAGAAGATTGATACTGAAACTTTAAATGAGTTATTCCCGCATCATTTCTCCACGGTTTCATATCAAAACCCAACGTTTATTTTTCACTCTGAAATTCGAAGTGAATCTCAGTTCACACTGTCGAAGCTGAAACACTCCTACCCACCACCCTGACCTCCACACCCACCACCCTGACCTCCACAGCCTTCACATAAATGTGACACTATGTTTGGCATTTGCACAACAGTTTGGCGCTGTCCTGCAGAAACATCCAACATGAAGGTTCTTCCAAGAGAAACTGGGCTGGACAGAATTCAAATGAAACTAAAAATGTAAAGTTTGTTCTGAGGATGTCAAAACAAAACGTTCATCCTCTGGAGAGCAGGAATAGTTTAATGATTTAATGAAAATTCAGACCAGTTTCGAACAAACTGAAATCACCATCTATATGCCGCACAAATGGTGGCAACAAAAACCCAAAATCTGATGACACAACAAGAGAGATGTGTTTAGTTTCATTGTCGTGTTTATTTCTTTTTACACAAATGACAATATTTGTTTCTTAAAAAACAATCCTTTGGTGAGCTCAGAGTGACGTCAGTGTGTTTGAGTTTCCTGTCAGATTAACATGAAAAGTCAAAAATCAAATATCCTCACAAATATCTGCCACCACAAACGCAAAGCGAACACCTGAAATAGCACCTGCTAAGAGTGTGTGTGTGTGTGTGTGTGTGTGTGTGTGTGTGTTATATCGTCAGGGCCTTGGGGTTGACCACCCTGCCGATGAAGAGCAGCGCCCCCGACGCTTCGTCCCGGATCAGGTAGAGGAAGGGGCGGTCCACTCGGTAGGACAGGTGGTTTGGCGTTGAGGTGGCAGAGGGGTATAGGTTCCCCTCGGGCGCCGTCTCCATGACAACCATGTGATTGACACTGCTGAGCTTGGCGGGCTGAGCTGAGATCTTCTCCAGGTCCGTGTCTGCTAGCCAATCAGAGAGACCTGTAGGGGAGGGGGGATGTGGAAAAAAGGTCAATAATAATGTCCATTTGTAGACAATCAATGACATCACTTCCTGCTATAAGAAGCTATTACAGTGAACAAGTGTTGGACTCACCCAGATCACTGAGCAGCGGCAGCAGGTCTGTGGAGTAGCTGAGCCTCAGCGTGGGCAGAGTGAGGGACACCTGGGCAGGTAGGAGCGTCATGGAGAGATCCTGAACGAACTCGGCGGTCAGACTCTCCTCCAGCAGTGTCATGTTGGAGGTCACGTCATCGGGCAGGAAGATGAACATGCTGACGTCGTCCTGCATCTGGATCTGAGCGATCTGGAGGAGGGGAAAAATAACATTCAGGAGAAAGTGGTGGGAAGAACTTTACTCAAGCGTCAAAGGCTGGTTAGTGGTGTCACCACACAGGTAATCTCTACAAACAGGTATCTGCATATGAAGGCATCTGTAGGCAAGGGACAAGATTTTGGTATCGGAAGCGTTCTGGTTTCCGTTGGTCTAGTGTTGACCAATCACACGTAAGCTTTAGCTTTTTTAAAATGTATCGGCATTCAAATCATCGTCAGACGATAGCCGATGGGTTCCGAGATTGCTAATCGGACTGTAAACAATGACCGGTGCACAGAAGACGAAGTCTTGGCTCAGATATCTGAATAACAGATGGCTACACCAGAAGCCCTGAAACATTGGCTGTTGGCCCCAGAGGCTAAATCATCATCAGACAATAGCCAATGGGTTCCGAGATTGCCACACAGGGATTTTCACGTTTGGGCATGACTGGTTGTTTGTCTCTATGTGTCAGTCCTGTGAGTGACTGGCTACCTGTCCAGGTGTACCCCACCTCTCACACAATGTCAGCTGGGATCGGCTCCAGCCGCCCACGACCCTCTTAAGGATAAGGTCATAGAGAATGGATGGATGGGTGGGTGTATGAATGGGTGTATGGATGGATGGAAATTTAAACCAATTTTAGTACATTTTGTTGTAGTTTAAAGGTCACATACTGATGTTTCAGAGTTGAAAACACTCACCGTGCAGCTCAAATCTGAGTCGGCACCCATCTTCACCGGGTAGTTATCCTGTTGCATCATGGGAATGCTAACAGGTGCCCCACCGTCCACTTGGAAGTTCTCCATTGCTCCAGTCTGTCCGAACCGAGTCACCCACTTCCCTGTTTACAGACAGAAAACTGTGTCATTATTGGTGTTCATGCATCGTCAGCTGGATACTGAACTTGAGTGTGTAGAAAAAGTCCAGTATTAATCCAA
Organism: Macquaria ambigua; assembly: GCA_008360985.2. Lineage (NCBI taxonomy): Eukaryota > Metazoa > Chordata > Actinopteri > Centrarchiformes > Percichthyidae > Macquaria > Macquaria ambigua. The sequence goes on along the minus strand of VMKM01002807.1, from coordinate 45,538 downwards.
GAAGCAACATCAAACTATCCAAAAGCAAGAGGCAGCGCTCTGACGTTCAAACCAATGCACCAGCTAGTGAGCTTTCCTTTCAAATCTGCGGGAGTGTTTTGGGAAATTTTACATACCTTTGAAGTAGGCGGCACTCACAGTGTTCACTCCAGAGTTTCGGGGGAGGGACTTGGACAGGAAGCGCTGGACCTTCCCGCCCGTCTCCTGAGACACCCAGTCGTTGATTTCTTTAAGATCTTTGGTTCCTCCCAACAATGCCTTGGGCCGAACTCCATACTGCTGCTCCACAAGAGGGAAGAACTCCTGCTTCAGACGGAGTCCTGAGAACAGTTCAGACTTCACAAATTAACATTATAATCAAGACAAAATATTGTTTTTGCAGGTGAGGGAAAATAAGGGGTTTATAAAGATTCAATTGACTGAAGATTGTATTTTCAGTAAGACAAGACTTTAATGTGGAAAAGATTGGTTCTTTTGCTTATATTATTATATTTTTATATGGACCCCGCCAGTGAGGACCCAAACAAACAAACAAAGTAGACAAAGTTTTAATTTGTCGGTCAGTGGGGCATCATGCCATCATGGAAACATGGGATCTGAACTTTCTTGTTTTGATACTGATGTAGAAACTGGTACATTTGATTTGGTACTTCAGGGAATACCAGAGAAAAACCGTACGTTAAAGGATACAGCTCATATATTAAGGATTTAAACCAATAACCTTTCTGTTACCAAACCAGTGTCTTAAGGCCTCTGTATGCTTTAAACAAATAGCTTCTCAGCTCGCCCAACAGCATCCGAAACGTCCTTCCCCAACACCTTTCTGACGTCGGGATCAGGAAACAGAACATCTGACAATCACGCCCAGGTGACGCACTGACTCGCCAGGTGTTTAGAGGTCTGAAAGTGGACAGAACGTTTCTCTCAAGCTCTCTTCTTTCATTCTTCACAGAACTACTTTTGTCACTTTTTTCTGAGCAACCACGTCCAGCACCATGAACGTCTATGAGGAGAGACTGGAAGTGCATTACAGGGTGGCCATTCAGAACATCATGAAGGCTTGCCTTAGTTGGACGACACCTAGAACAAACAAGTTTGTTTCAAACACGGACTGACCAAAGCCCTCAGGTCTTTCTGAGCTGGAGCAGCTGTTACATAAAGAAAGTTGCAGCACTAGATCATCTACGTATAATGTACAAGTCATTTTGCCAGAGAAAACATGTTTCGGACTCTTTAATATCTTTAGTGCCCCTGTTGACTCATACGGTTTCCTGTAACTTCTAACAGTATTTGTTTGCTTATTGTTCACTATTTAAGTTTGAGGTTTTTGTTGCAGCGAACTGAGCTTGAACTTGAGGTTGCTACGTAAGCCATGTTTTTAGTTTGAACAAAGCCTTTGTTGTAGTTGAAAAGAGACATAATTACACGTGGATCCCTGATGTTTAGGTCCAGTTGCCCAACCCCCACATGAACTCACGTCGTGCCAGGTAGATGCGTGCAGCAGTGCTCAGGCCTTTCCCGGGCGTCCTGACCGAGGCGAGCAGGGCTTTCAGGGTGTTGTGGAGCTGCGGGTCCTGCAGGGTGTGGTACCTCAGAGCCCTGAACAGCTGCCTCTGAGCATGCTCAGACCCTCCTGGGGGATAGAGGGGATCATGGTGAGTGAGTGAACATACTCTGGCAAGATTCAGGCATATTTTCATGTGCATGGTGGTTGATTCCTTCTTCCATGTCACGAGGAACTAACTAATGTGTAAATATTACTGTTAAATATTAAATGTTTAGCTGGAAACATTTTGCTAGCTATCAGGCCTGGATTGAGCTCAGACAGAAACAATTAGCTTGTGCAGAAGTGTAATGTGCTAATTATGAAAACAATGTGTCTATAATCTCCTTCTGCACTGTTTTTCTGTACTTTAAACCGATTCACTGAGAAACTGAACAGAGGAAAAAAAAGGCACGTATGGAAAAAGAAAAGAAAATGAACACGTCGCACATGAGAAACAAAACTGGTGATGGTGTTTTGTTTGTTTGGGCGTCAGGCCTGTACACACCATGGCAGTCAAAACCAAAGCACCAGTTTGGATTTAGTTTGTAGTGTGTTTGTGTCTTCACCCATGGAGAGCTGCGTCAGCGCCGCTGACACACTGATGGGGGCCAGGAAGACGTTGGTTGCAGCTTCGCGGCTCGCCAGAGCGCGGAACAGGTTGTAGCCGAAGTCCGAGGTGGCGGCACCCATCTTAGTCGTCGGCGTGGTGAAGAGCTCCACATGTTCCTCCTCCCCACCCGTCTCCTCGCCTCCCATCTCCGACTGCAACAGATCAATAAAGACAACAGTCAGAAGATCTGCTGACATATCAAACATTTTACCACGGCAACAGAAAATGCTGTTGAGAGACGTCAGCACATGAGATTTGTTGATGATAAGAAAAATATAGACTAACAACAGACTTATCTAACGTTACAACATCCTCTGACATGTGGAAACAGGTGATGTGGATACCTGAGCCTGACAGAAGCTCAGGACGACTCCAAACACCAGCAGGAAAGTTGTTTGCTTCATCCTGGAAGACAAACACAGGAACAGAGTTTTCATATATTTCCTACCAGCACTGCGACAGAGGAGAGCTGTAACTCCAAGACCTTTAAAGACTCAGCAACGTGTTTTTATGGAGAAGAAATGGCAAATTCTAATGTTCAGTGTATCGCTGATACGACACCTGAGTTTCTGTACAGATACCAAGAACCTTTTCAATACCTTTGTTTAAGAATACAAACATGTTTTAACCTTTTTATTTTCATTTAACAAAATATGCTAACTTGCTCAATGCATCTGTGTTAAACCTTCAATAACAGCAGAAACAAGCAGTGAACTCAACATTAACATAGCATCAGCTTTTTCCACCTCCAGCAGTCACAGAGCCCTGATCCTTCATGTGGAGTCACCTGATGAATCTAAGCCCAGTATTCCCTCTCTGTTAGCTCTGGTTTTGGTCTCTTTAGCTGCTAAATGCTCCACTATGTTCACCAGCTCGTCTCTAACTGTGTCTGTCTGCTGTCTGCTGCTGAGAAGGTAGTGGACAGTCGGCTTTTTACAGCTTTTATTCTGAAAGCGACGCTCTGACAGGCTGAGAGGGAACCAGAACAGATAAACCAGGAGCTGAAACTCACTGTAAAGATTCAGCTGATGATTCTCTGGAGCTTCATCACCACCAGAGACACGTTTCACTCTCTGAAGTTAGAAAGTTTCCTGATTCAAATCAGGAACTATCTGATCAGAGAATAAGTCAACAAGAATAAGAATCTGACCAGATATTTGATTAGTTGAAGGTGTTGTGTTACACATTTCAGTCAGTACTGGGGTTCAATACCCATCCCTATGGTAATATATTATATAATATATAATAGTAATATACCTGCTGAAGACCTAATTTCTCCTTAAGTGGCAAAGACAAACTAAACCAGATCTACAGTGCAAGAAAAACTTTGGAGGAACAAAAGAAGAAAACAGCTGATGAAAATGGAGGGAAACTGCTGCTGACGGCGAGGAAAAAGAGATGAAATATATTAAGAGAAAAGTCCTCCTCTGTTTGTGGAACCTTTTCAGATTCAGAGACAATGACGACGGTCAGAGCCACATCATGTCAAAGCAGTGTTTTGTATAATTGCAGGGGAACGCCACAAAATGATAACACCAGCTGAAACGTATATACAGATTCTCACTGATTCTCACTGTATCCACCTCTTCAGTTCTCTGTGTTCAACTGAAGTTAAAAGTTTCGAGTTGGTGTAACAGCAGCTGCACACACTGTCTAAACAATCATTACGTCTAAAGGTCAAACACACACACAATGTCTCCTTTGTTCCCCTACACACATCTGGACCTGGTTGTCGTGGTTTCACAAAAACAAAAGTCAGTCACCTGAACCTCAGACCACACACACACACACACGCACACACACACACACACACACACACACACACACACACACACGCACACACACACACACACACACACACACACACACACACACACACACACTGTGCCTGATGGGAAACCCAGATGCTGTCGTCCAAAAAGCTCAGAGGCCGCAGTTTCTTTCTCCAGAAACAGCTGCTCAAATGATCTCAAGTCATTTAAAAAAAGGTGTTATATGAAGACAGTGAGATGAGAGCAGTGATTTAGGAGTGGACCATTTAGAATATGTGTGTTTTTTATATTCCAGTATCGATATATGTTGTGATTTATTTTCTGGAAACTACATTAAGATCAACTGAGAAACTAAAATAACTGGATAGAAAGGTGAATTGAATTGAACACCTGACAAATCACACTAATTATATCAAAATAAGTCCTGCTCATTGACTTGCACACTTCTCCACAGTGCTCTGATACAACATGAGATGTTAAAGGGACAGAAAACTCTCTGATGGTGGACACAGTTTTCATCGTCTCACTGTTTATATCGTCACACCACACAAGCTGTTTTTAAAGTGTTTTACATGGAGACAAACAGAGCAGGTAACACAGGATGAAGAGTAAAGTGACATGAAGACAAAATAAACTGGTAATTATGGTTAATGCAATGTTCACTTCATCTTTGTTCTCTGCTCCTGGTCTGGCTCACTTCATCTTTGAGGAGTTTAAACTAACAGGTCTGATGGAGACCTGCAGAGTCCTGCAGCAGGTCTGATGGAGACCTGCAGAGTCCTGCAGCAGACTGAAGATGAACAGCTGACACAGCAGACGAGTTTCCTGCAGGAACTGATCTCTGATACTCACAGGAATGTTTTCTCATTGGCTGCTCCTCAACTCTCTGATATCACATCTGGAAGTCGAGGTCCAACAATGAATTTATTCCACAGAACTGTGGAAAATATTCTTGGCACCAAAGTCTTTACAACCCCAAACAACCTCTAAACTAATGTAAAAGGTCTCAAAAAGCCTCTGAGCTGCAAACAGCACTCCACCTGCAATTTGATGACTTTAATTTGTCCTTTAAATGAGAATGCTCTTCGTGAAGAACAATAGACACAACAGAATCTAATGATTAACGTTTGTTTAATTTGAGTAAATCCGTGTTGAGACAGAGGGCTGACCCTGCAGTGAAATCAGAACTATTATATAAACTGTTCGGTGGAAAAGTTCCAGCTGTGATTGTGTTTCTTGGCACAGAGACGCAGAGCTGAGATGGAAAAGCTGAACTGAACTGGAGAAAGTTCGTTTGTTCACTGACTGGAAGCACCACCAGCATGTTTCTGAGAGTTAAAATGATCATTAAACTGTCTTTAAATCATAAAATGCTTCATTTCGGACTCTTTCGGTAAAAGTTGCAGTCTGAACTGCAGCACCGCTCAGACACCATGCAGCACTAAATTAACAGTAAAAAAAAGTATTTTATTGGCGCGAGTAGAGCAAACTGCTGCGAAGACATCAAGAAGCAAAAGTCAAATGTTGTGCGTAAAAGCGCAAAGTGACCAACATAGCGCATAAAAGCGCACTCACCTCGCCTCTGCTCCTGGACGGTCCACTTCGCTCAGAGTCTCTCGCTGCAGAGGAGACGAGGCTTCGTCCAGCTGACGCCCCCTGGCTCTGAGCCCACAGCGGCGCGCGTCCCCGCTGCTGCCAACAGAGCGCCGGGGGCGCGCAAGCAGGACAGAAAGTGCTGGATTAAGATGAAGGAAACTTTACAGCCAAAGACAGAAGACAAAAAAATCAAGGGGCCCTGTAGTTTAAGGTACAGAAAAACCAAAAATGGTTTGAGGTGTAACTGTACCAGTTCAGAACCTGTACAGGTTCTTCACCCAGAGTTATCTTCTCAGGTGCTTTTTTACATTAAATTGTAGTACAGTAAACGGATCCTGCTGGGGAGGCCCTACAGCTGTCTCCAGGACCGCTGGGAATTCTTATCAGCCACCTCATTCAAGGTTCCCTAGACCCCTGAAACCCCCTAAAACTCACCCAAAACAACCCTGGGACCAACTCATACATCACTGGAACCACCATAGAGATCCCTGGAGATCTGTCGAAAATCTCCTTTGGACGTCTGAAACCTCCAAAGGACTGCTGGGACCACCCTAAGTACCCCTAGAATACACCTTAAGGATACCTGGAACCCCATTATAACCTGAAACTTAAGGGCTCCAGGAACCCTAAGAACTTCTAAAGGCCCCTCTGGGACCCCTGGATCCACTGGCCCCCACAAGGACCTCAGTGCTCCTTGATAAAAAATAAAGAATCCATGAAATGCTCCCAGTTGCACTCCCTACTGGCTCCTACAAGCTCCACCAGTGAAAAGGGTTTAGGTTATAGGTAGTAACAAGTTAAGACAGTGGTTGGGGGTTGGGATGTTAGATCTGCCTGGAAGGATGAACTTAGGGCAACAGATTCCAAGCTACCCGAGGAACCACACTTGGATGTACAGTGTGTTGCTCTTCTTTCTAGGCTCCTAGTAATATTATCAAGGCCAGAACTATGAAGAACTGAAACTTAATGTATTGTTTCACTGTCAGTCTGGAAAAGAGCTGCGATTTTGGGAAAAGCTGGATTCTTTTTCTCCAGGTGAAGCTACCTGAAACGTTAACTTCCTCCAAACAAAACAAGGAAAGAACTACAAAGTAAAAAAATATTTTTCCCATAACACGAATACACTTTTTGTGTCAACATTTTATTTTCTGTGACTGAATATGAAATTAAAACCATCACATTGTAGATAAAACATCTGCAAAGAAAAAATTGATCTTTAACATCATAATGCACAACTTGTTGGAAAGAATATTGTTGTTTTTTTTTGTATGAAACAGTTTTATGTTTCCTCTCAGGGAATTTTCTATGTGTGTGTGTGTGTGTGTGTGTGTGCATGCTCGCTTTCATCAGCTGTAAAACCTGTCTTGAAATGCATTGCCAGGCCCAATAAGTGAATTATAAACTGTATTTGAACATTTTTATCACATCAGAAACCTGACAAGTTTGATAAAATATAATCAATCTGGTAAACCTGTGAAGTGAGATTATAAAAACATTAATCTGCCAGAGTTTTTAGTATTTCAAATTGTTGACTCTTTCATATAAAAGTCAATACTTATCACTATCATTACAGTTCATTTGCATATTTTTCCATGTTGAATTCCAAAGCCTTTTGAGCAACACAAGACCAAGCTGTTCGTCCTCTGCTGCACGTCTGAATCTACTTTAAAGGAAAAGTTTGACACTTTCGGAAATATGCTTATTCGCTTTCTTGCAGAGTTAGATGCGAAGATCGATAACACTCTCATGTCTGTCTCTGCTAGTTGCCTGGCAACCTCACGATGACAAGACTCCAGGAAGTCGCTGTGCTCAAACAAGAAATAGTCCTGCACATAAAAACCACAACTTGTTGTTTTCACACTTTGGTTTTTATACAGATTAGACAAACCAGATGTATAGTGTTAATCAGGGAGCTTTAGAGGTGCTGGAAGGCAGATTTAGTTTTGGACAGAGCCAGGGTAGCTGTTTCCCCATTTCCAGTCTTTATGCTAACCTGACAGACATGAGAGTGGTATCAATGTAACTCTCGGCAGGAAACCCAAGAAGCATGTTTCCAAAATGTCGCACTATTCCTTTAACAAGTAAGATTTGAAACTTCCGGCAGGTACACAGTCGTCTGGTTTGGAGCAGGTTTCATCTCGCTGTTATTTCTTCTTCCTGTCGCTGTCCTCCAGGCTATTTACATGCTGCAGCTGCTCCCTCTCACCAGCGGGGGCGCTACATGACTGCATGCTGCTGCCCTCTGCTGGCTCTGTCTCGCTGCATGACCTGTTGATGTGTTTGCTACTTATGTCTGTTTTCCTGACATCCTCCGACACAGGTTGGTCGCCCATGGTGCTGTTGCCGTGGGGATCATCATTGAGCATGGGGTCGTTGCCGGGGGCGGGGTTTGTGACGATGCCCATAAAGAGGGGGGTCAGGGAGGCATCATCAACAAGGGCGAAGAGGAAGGGGGAGTTGACTGAGAAGAGGGAGACGGAGCGCATGGAGGTTACAACAGTGGTGGCGGACGCCTCCACACCTTCCTCGCTGAGTTCTACGGTGCTGGCGTGGCGGACACCTGTCACCCTCAGAGGGTGGTCGGAAATCCCAGAGAGGTCAGGACCCGAAAACAGAGAGCCGAGGCCTGATAGAGAGAATTAAAGAGAGAGAGAAAGAGGGCGGAGTTACAGACTGAAGGGCCAGATATACTGCATTCCCACAGCAAAGTATGTTTTATCACATTCACTCCCCGGACTGGCAGATTCAGGCTGCTGTAAATCGACCACTTCTTATGTCTGTGTAATCTGTCCACTGTGTTCTAGGGTCGTCAAACATGTGACAAAATGACCAGTGTGTGTTGCCCTTTAGCTGTTTGGAAGTGACATCAACACCACGGTATCTATGTTGTTTCTTCCAGACATCCCTTCTGTCTTAGTGAAGCTAATATTCTCACCCATGTTGGTCAGCACTTCCTGGAGCTCCTGGCGGTACTGCAGCTTCACCTTGGGTAGGTTGACCTGTATTGTTTTCTCCTGAGGTAGACGTCTGTAAAGGTCGGAGATGTTCAGTTTGGGAAGCAGAGATGACACGTTTCCTCTGCCCAGCAAGGGCATGACGATTAAGAAGCTGGTGTTTCCCTTGAAGGGAAAACTGGCAACCTGCACATTAGAGAGGGATTTTCTTTTGATTTCTTTTATTTCAGATAGACTAACTCTCAACAAATAGACTATATAACCCTTTAAACATAGTTCTGGTCAACAGTTTAACCACCAGTGGCAGGAGGTTAAGCAAGGTAAGCCAAATATCCATCTCCCCAGCCAGGATGTGATCTAAAGCCAGGCTGACGGAATCTCAGAGTATGAGACAAACCAGTGCCCCGGGTCTCTTCCCGTTATAGGTGACCAGCAAACCTTCTGAGGCAGGTGTCTAGAAGGAATCCTGATCAGATCCCCAAACCACCTCAAAAGCTCCAAAGCTCAAAGTGAGGGAGCAGCAGTTCAGCTCTGAATTCCTTTCCTGTCCTTAGCTCCTTACCCTGTAAGACCATCTATCCTACAAAGGAAACTCATTTCGGCTGTTTGTATCATTCTTTTAGTCAATATCCAAAGCTCACAACCTCAGCTGACGGCTGGAACATTCAAAAGAGAACTGAGAACTCCGCCATGAAAATTGTTTTTGTACATCAGGTGTGTTTTATTGCTTAAATATCATATGTTAAATGAAGAGAAAAATTAAATGTACTGTAGTAAAGATAATTGGGTGTCGGTGGTCTTGATGTAGCCCTAACTCTGCCATATCCACAAATTTGACAAATATCACTTCAGTTAAATGACTGCAATAGCAATACTGCAAAGATCATTCATGTTAGGGCACCAGGGCAAATGGCTGAAAATCCAGACTGTCCTGATTTAACTGGGACACCTGAGAGACAGGAGGGAGAGACGGGATCAGCACCACTGATGTACCCATTAAGTTACAGGTGTTACCTGTGCTTCCAGTTCTGGATCATCCAGCAGGCGGAGAGGGTACTGTGCAGACTTCATCATGTCCACCGACACAGAGTTCTGGTTGTCCAGGTAGAACACTCCCTTAGAGGTCACTAGGGGGTCAAATCGTGTCTGCCATTCACCTGACAAACACAGAGAGGAGCAAGAAGGTATCATTTCCCATGTCTCCCTACACTGTGACTGTCAAATAAAGGCAAAGTGCCAAAAAATCGTCTTTGCGTGGAGGACTTCAGTAGTCTTGGGGTCCTGTTTGTGAGTGATGAATAAAAGTATTGTAAGACTCACTGCTACAGGTGTAGTAATAGCGGCTTCGGAGACTGGTTTGGTTTTGGAGACTGCTATGCTATAAAATAAGGCCCAGAATTCAGCATTCTGTTTTTCTTCCAACCCTATGGTCATGAGTTTTTGCTATTGACAGAAGGCATGAAAACACAGATCAAAGAAATCCACATTAGGTTACTCTGCAGGTGAGATGGCTTCGCTCCACAAGACACAGATGGCCTTCGTTTGGAGGCTCTAGATAGACTGGACAGATTTCATATCCCAACTGGCCGGGGAGCACTTACAGATCCCCTAAGAAGAGTTGTGTTTGTGGGGAGAAAGACACCTGGGCTACTCTGATCTGCTTAGGTTGTGGCACTGAGGGGGCACTAATGTCAGCGGGCAAGTCAGGTAGCCCAAAGTTAACGTATTCTCCAAAGCAGAGATAAAGCAAGCTAATCGACTAAGGAGGTAGACGGGTGAGATTTCATTCAAATGAACTGACCTATCATCGCCCACATTACTGCTGAAACATCTGATTTGTTCTGTGCACTTGCATATGGGAATACATTTCTGTTTTTTTCTTGTCTTCACTTTGACTATATAAATTACCATACTGAGTGGTCTTTGGTGGAGTGGTTCACCTTTGAAGTATACAGCGTTCATGAGCATAAGCACCACGTCATGTGGAATACTTTCCAGGAAGTTGGGAATGTGACCATTGGTGGCGTTCTCCACCCATTGGTTGACCTCCTCCACAGAGACCAGAGGGACAGGCTGTGATCGGTACCTGAAGAGGAAACAAATCTTTTATGCATTTTAGACAACAAAACTGAAAAACATCCACTATTACTGCTTTTACTTGCTGCAGCTGTAAACTCTCATTAACTCGTCTGCATGCTTTTGCCCCTGCTGATCTCTAGTTGCCAACCTTTTGCTTGCTGCCTGACTGAGTAAAGACTGTACCATCTCTGTCTCAGTTGTCTGAATTATCATTCACTGAGACATGTAAACTCTACATGTCTCAATGAATCAACCAATTCAGTCTGGACTCAAATGTGTTCAAAATCTTTTAATATCTTAAAGTCTTTTAATGAAAAGGGTTGTGTGTGTGTATGGCCTGATTGTAGTTGATACCTGGCCAGAGAGTCCTCAACAAAAGACAACTTCACTTCAAATCCTGAGAGATGAAAGAAGGGAGAGAACATGGGAAAGGTGGATAAGACGAATCTTAAACCAGTCTTCTTAAAAACCATCATGAGTTCAGCACTCATCACCACACACCTGGTCTCAGGTACATGCGTGTTGCCACCTCCAACGATGTGTTTCTGAAATGAGGTAGAAGGCCTCCCAGTATATGATGGTAACATGGCAGACTGTGGGCATGAAGGCTCTTCAGCAGCAGCTTCTCCGTCTCGTTGCCAGCACCTGAGAGAAAAAATTCAATCTGAACAAATTGTTTCTGAAGAACGTATAGGATCGGTTGATGGAGCATTTATGGAACAAACAGCCTCTTCAGCATGTGGCTTTACATGTGCATTTCTGCTTAGGTATTATGACACCAGACTAGAAATCTGTAGCCACGCTGGCGGTCCCATGAGGTTGTAATGCTCATTACAGGGAAAGGTCATGTTGTTAAATTAAAAGGTTTATCTTCTATACAGCCATTTTAGGACATCTTAGACTCAGCTTGTCAGGTTCAGCGCTACATTCAGGCTGGACGTTTTTGCCTCAGGTGTACAAAAGGATGTGTCAGCATGCCATTAAAGCATTAATCTGACAGTACAGCTGTGGTTACAGGATTGTGGTTTTTAATTTTAGATGTATCCTGTAAGAGGTGGACAAGTGGACATTTTGACCTGCTGGCAGTGATAAATGAAATGTTTAGCCTTTATTTCACAAAACGTGTCTCCATTCCTGGGCCCAGCTTAAGTAGGACATGGAAATGACAGCTGCTGACTCGTCTTACCATCGTTGTGTGGATGAACGAATGGAGAAGCAGCTTGTGAATCAGTTAAGAATCCTACTGTACTGCAAACAATTGACTGAATATTGAACTCTTGATTCTCATGAAAAAACAAACTTAAACTCTGACTGACCTAAGGTGAGATGAGCGAGGGCAAAGGCCAGGCTGAGAGGTGATAGGACGACATTCGGCTGCTGTGGACCAATAGGAAGATTTTCCAGGAGCTGTAAACCCAGTCGCTCTATGGCGCCCCCTATTGCCCTGTGTTCCTCAGGGCTGAACACCCGCCTTCCTCCACAGCTGTGAACCTCCTCCGTCTCCTCCTCTTTATCTACAGGATCTGAGACATCAGGAGGTCCTGGAGTGGGCTCCTCCTGTAGACAGGAGGTCAGACAGGGTTCACTTTCTGAAGAGTACGGTTCCATACAGGATAAACAGCAAATAACAATTTCCATTTAGTGTTTTTAAAAAAGTAGTTTACTAGAAAGGGGTTCTTACAGTCAGTCCCAGACAGCAGAGACAAAGCAAGAAAAGAAGAAGACACAGCTTCATTTCCAAACAACCAGCCTGAAAAACACAGAGAGACATCATCAACCAGAAAGACAGTTTTATAGCATCGAGGCTGTGAGCAATTTCAGCCACAGGACCACATTACTATAGATGATTACCATCACACGTTACATGTTTGTATCTAATGATGAGACTGACAAGAATCATCTCTTTTGTCCACTACATTAACTTGACGTGCCAGATGGTTTGTTACTCGAGGACAAGTCGTTTTGTTTTCAAACGTCTCGCTGACGTCACACCTAAAGCACGCCTGTAGCTGCCAGCAGTTCTTCATGGGACGCTGATTGATCCGAACCACTGTGGTTCGGCCACAGAACTTGAAGCCTGGCAAGATGGATTCTCGCGTGATCTTGCAATCTTGCGAATCCAGCTGCCAGCTGTTATGGAATTTGTCTTTGCGAACCAGGAACCAAAGAGCAAATCATAGAAGACATATTGAAAACCTATAAAATGGAGTTTAATCTGGCTTCTATTATTTACATCCTTCTAAGTCTGAGGACCCCCTTGAAAGTGAGATGGTGCACCTCAGAGGGCTTATCCTCAAATTAAAACATTTTCAAAATGGTTCTTTTCAAGGACTGATGACCACCTGCACACAAATACTCTGACAAGCACGATGCAGTCATGACCTATTTCTCAAATGGAAATTTTTGGGGATACAGAGTCCTCCAAATTCAGTCCAACAAAGGCCACGTCTCTGCTCTCAAGTTATCTGATTAAGTGACATGAAACAATACAATTTGTGTACATGAGAACATCCTAGCATGTTAGCATGCTAATATTAGCATGTTAGAAACTGGTTTAGAGGTATCCTGTCATGAACTAGAGTGGTAGAGAATTTTGTCCTGTTGGTGCTGCAAGAGGATATTTTAGTCCGGACCAAATTGTTTGATTGACAGACCGACATTGTCATCCGTAACACTGCTGTGGGCAAAAGCTGTCAGGACTATTAAAAAGTCAAACATCGTTTTTCATTGTAATGGTCTAGTGGGTTTAGAGTCAATTGAGGTTTCAGATATGGCTGCCGTGTTTACCAGTGGACTAAAGGTTACTGTTTCAGAACCTTTTTTTGGCTGAGCCGCAATACACTGAATACACAGAACACCAAATACACAGAACTACATGAACTATACAAATCACCACTGTATACGAGATAAGGCTCAGATTCACCCGCATATACGCATATCTGTATCTATGGATCTATGGAGTTGCATCTCCTCTGAGTGCAATTCAAAACACTCTTTATGACTCATTGTGTCTTTTTGAACTACAGATTATTTTAGCAGATCTGAAACTGATTGGCAGCAAATCCCCCACCCCCACCCCACCCCCCCACCCCCAGACACTGAGTCAGAACGCAGTTAAAAAAGACTTTTGGTGAAATCAAAGATGGTCCGAACTCACCTGGCCTGTGTATGATGTGGAGGCAGATGATGAGAAACCAAAGGGGTCAAAAGATTAGATGAATAAAATAAGAGTAAAAACAGGTCAACCCTCTCTAGGCTGGACAGCTCAGTGGCTGGACTCAACAACTGCCGCCCCCATGTTGGCTGGTTAATAATCAACCCTGGACTGATCATGTCTGTCAGACTGTTGTTAAAGTCTTTCACCAATAATAACTTACTAATAATACTAATAACTTAGTCTCTCACAATAATGACAGTAACCCTTTTATGTAATAAGTATGCGCTAGAGAATTTGAATTATTAATTTGAATTAGAAACAGAACAGAAGATCATAATGAGACATTCATCTAGATTATAGTTATAATTATGATATAGTATAGTAATTAGAGTATGCATACAATTTGGCACACATTCAATAAAGTGCCTCATAAGCATCACCCAGCAATATCACCTAATAATACCTAAAATGATCATAAATATTCATGCATATTCATACCGGTAGACACTAAAGTCACTTGCTGGTTGTCTTATGTCTAAACTAAACTTAAATAAAACAAACAAAGCTAAACTAAATTAAACTGAAACAAACTAAGCTAAAGTGAAGTAAACTTGACAACACAGCTAAGCCAGCACCAGTTTCACAGTGGATAGTGAATCTCAGCGTTTCAGATTCAAACTGCTTTGTGCTGAATCGTCCTTCAGCTTAGTGCCCTCATGGTGCTCTGCACATACATTCAGCAGAGAGTGGGCGTGTATTTGTCTTGTTCTGACCGCCTGGTTCCAGCTTAACGCCCCCACAATGCAGCTCTGTAACAAACAGGTCCTTCGTTCACCATAACAGCCTCAGAGACTCACTGAGAACCATGTCAGTCTGAAATCCGGCAAAGGAAAGAGAGGTTTGTCTCAAAGTACATCAGTCTCCATATTATGAGGTAATTCAAGAATCTGTTTATTTACCAGGGTGATGACACACATTCAGACATTTGGTATCTGTTTTTGCCGTTCTGCAAGCCACAGCTCCCATGCAGGACAATAGTTTTAGACTATTGGAATAAACACTGCTCAACATTTCAGAACTTAGTCCAACTCTAGGCCTCTCAGATCCTCACATCAGTGATCTGTTCCACGATCGAGGCTAGTGGGTAAGGGAGATCGTGCCTTTGCAGTGTCAGCTCCGAAGCTTTGGAGTAGCCTTCTGCTTTCGATCAAATGCCCCTCCATTGACACTTTTAAGACAAAACTCAAGACGTACATGTTTTCAGTGGCCTTTGGTTGCTCTTACTGGTTTCAATATTTGAGTATTTTATAATCTTTTATTTATGTAAGATTTTTATTCTGTTTCTGTTTTACATTTTAACTCACATTTGAAATGTTTATTACAGCAGCAGAACAGAGTTAGAGTTTGGCGTCCAGGCTCCGACCTCGTCACTCCCCGCAGATATGTTTACATGAGATATTGGGGAGTGACCCCGAGCAGGAGCCTGCAGGTGGATGCTGGGTGGTGGTGGGGCTGAAAGAACAGGCAGCAATACTGATGCAGGCCAGCAGTGGCATCGACAGGCAGAGGGAGAGATGGGAAATCTTCTGCAGTTTAAATAGAGCGCCAGTTAGGGAGGGTGTGATTGGTGGATGGGTGTGGAGAGTGAGGCAGTGCAGCTCGAGTTGACTGCCTGAACTAGCTCACAGGCGTCGCTCTGTTTGTGCACATATTTTTTCATTGACATGTAATGTTGTTGCTGTTCACTTCAATTTGTACAGCACTTTGGTCAACTCTGGGTTGTTTTTAAACATGCTGAATGAATAAACTTGATTTGGTTGGGAAGCTTTTTCACGCCAGATGATGATACATTAATATTTTAGACAACAGTGTTCTTCCAACAGTTTGAAACCAGAAGAGTGGAGTTTAGCCTGGGACGTTTAGCTGTCCACATACTTTTGGCACTGTGGTGTATTTCAGAACAAGGCTCAGGTTAAAGTTAGTTTGGGGTAAAAGTGGTGTGTTTAATAAAAGAAAGAAACCCCATCCAGCTCCTCCCACACACTCTGCTGCCTGACTTCCAGTAATAACAGATACATTTGCCAGCTGTACACACACACGCACACACACACACACACACCCACACACACACACGCACACGCACACACACACACACACACACACACACGCACACACACACACACGCACACACGCACACGCACACACACACACGCACACACACACACACACACGCACACGCACACGCACACGCACACGCACACGCACACACACACATTCATACACTTACCCTCTTGACCCTGTAAAGACCCAGAGTTAAGACAGATGATGTTCAGCCAGCTGCAGTTTTAACTGTCAGATGCAGAAAAGGTCTGGCAGGTTAAACTTCTCCTCAGCTGAGGGATTTTGTGCTGCATGGCTTACATGTTTAATGTAATGTAAACTTTTAAACTATTTCAATATTACTGGCCGCATCTGGCTAATGTGAGCAAAACGGTGGTTAATGACAGTGTTTCTCGTTGACAGTCTGTTGCTCTGTACTGCGCTGCATGGCTGCTCATAACAGTGGACGTGGTCACATCAGTGTTTTGATTCTTCCCGTTGCTGTGCGTGATCTGTGATCTGTCCTGTAGATGCTGACTTGTTGCTTCATACTGTGTTTCTGTCGCTTCATTGGTTTTAGAACATCTGGCCGAGGGACTGCTGCTGAAAAACACTCGCACATTTACAGAAATATTGATTAGTGTGTGTTGTCCTTGAGAATAAATAAAGAAATGTAATGAAATGCACTCCCATATGTGTCCACTGGGCGGCAGCAGAGGATAAAGTCTGACTTGCAGATCTGTCATTAAGGATCTATCAGGGTTTAAACACAGAGGAGAAAGGTTCGCCTTTTCTATACAAACTTTAATGTCTTCTGTGTTAATAAGTTTCCTGTCTCTCTCTCTCTCTCCATTTTCATTTCAGTTCTCTGAAGCTTTATCTGCATCACGTTTTGATCAGAAAACATGTTGCCAAGGCCTGACAGAGAAAAGGAAATAATACATACACTGAATACTTTAAAAAAACAATATGAAACTCCTCTCATACATAATCAATACCTGAAACTCACTGTTCCCACTGTTATTGTGGTGTCATCGTTCCTTCATTCAGTTTGTACAGTGTTTTTATTTTCAGTTCATACTTTACAGTCCAGTTGTAATTGTAACCAGTACCCTGCACTTTCATTCATGTTTTCTATTTTATTCAACTTTATTGTTCATGTATGCATATTTTAATTTTACTATGTATGTATATAGATATATTTAAATTAATTTAACTATATATCAAGCATCTTTGGCACAACAATTCCTTTGGTATGAATAAAGTTCTATTTAATATTATCTTATTTTATCCTTTTTTTTTAATTTAGTTTGGAATAAATATGGAGCCTGTTGATCTTTAAAGTGATATGCTGTAATATGTTCTTCAAGCTTTTTCTGCCAAAGCATTCGCAGCCTTGTTAAAGTGTCCTGAAACACTGATTATTAGATTAAGGCGAGTGTGTTCAGATTTTCTATCTGAAATATGGAAACTGTAGGTTTTCTGTCTGTCTGACAGCGTCTTTGTTAAACCCAGCAGGAGGATGACAGAACAAACATTCAGAGAAGAAGAGTGACACTGGACGGAGAAGAAGAATCAAGAAAGAAAAAATATACAAAGACGAAAAGAAAGCAGGAAACAAAGAAGCTGTTAAACAAGAGGCGGGAAATAAAACAACACATCATGAAGTTGATCTTTCTTTAACTGTAATTTAGTTTAAGTTGACTTTAACCACAGAGATGCTTCTCACCCTCTCTCATTACTCTCTCATTACTCTCACATTACTCTCTCCTTACTCTCTCATTACTCTCACATTACTCTCTCATTACTCTCTCATTACTCTCTCATTACTCTCATATTACTCTCTCTCATTACTCTCTCCTTACTCTCACATTACTCTCACATTACTCTCTCATTACTCTGTCGTTACTCTCTCGTTACTCTCTCGTTACTCATATTACGCTCTCATTACTCTCTCGTTACTTTTGTTACTCTCTCTTTACTCTCATTACTTTCTTGTTACTCTGTCATTACTCTCGTTACTTTCTCGTTACTCTCTCATTACTCTTGTTACTCTCTTATTACTCTCTTGTTACTCTCGTTACTCTCTCGTTACTCTCTCATTACTTTTGTTACTCTCTCCTTACTCTCTCTTTACTCTCGTTACGTTCTTGTTACTCTGTCATTACTCACGTTACTCTCGCTTTACTGAGAGAGAAAAAGTAAAAAACAAAGTATCATTTTTTGAAATAAAGATCAGATGATTTTATTGATCGCCTGCACAGAGCTCACAGAGGGTAAATCAGTTATTCAAATAGCTGTATTACTGTTATTCATTCATTATTATAACTGTTGTTAAAAAGCAAATGTTGTTACGTTCAGTGAAAAGAACATTGTGACTTGTTTAGGACTTGAATATCAAACTTTAGAATGTGAACTGTGCTTCAGGTTTACAGTTTCAGCTTGGTACGTTCATGATCATCATCTCACAGCAGACGTCGCTGCCTCAGTACAAACTGTGAACTTCAGCTGAATTTGAGCAGGAAGATAAAAGGTGAGTTCAGTCTGACGTAAACAGGAGATCTGATTTCCTCCTCTGTGTTTACTCTGCGGGGACACCGTGTGTGTGTGTAGTAACTCACATAAAGTTAATATTTATTTTGTCGACCGTGAAATGCATCACAAATGTGTTGGAGACAGAAAGAGAGAGAGACAGAGAGAGAGAGAGACAGAGACAGAGAGAGAGAGAGAGAGAGAAATAGTGCAGCAGACAGAGTGTGAGCAGTAAAGAGCAAGTAGAGTCTCATTGATACAGCTGTTCTCTGATAGAGTCATTTAGATTTCCTCCTACTCATCACCATCATCATCTTCCTCATTATCATCATCATCCATGTCGGTTCTTCCTCTGCGGGTGAAAATGTTGCGGCAGGTCTGGAGGTTGAAGGGCATCGTCGTCCTCGTCTGCAGCCCGTTCATCCTGCTGCCACTCGCTGTCAGCACCACGGTGAGACCAGCTCACTGACCAGTTTAACTGACCAGTTTGCTGAGTTTAAATAACTAGATTGAGCACTAACCAGTTAAAGTTAAGATTAAATTACTGATATCATAAATTAACCAGTTAGACAAACAGTTAAACTAACCAGTCTACTAACATCTAACCACTTAAATTAACCAGTAAACTATAAATACACAAGTTAACAAAACCAATTAATTGATAACTAATCAGTGAAACTATCAAGTACTCATTATGCAGAATTATTGATTATAATTATTGATGCATTAATGTGTTCATCACTGTAATGCTGCAGCTGATGAAGGTGGAGCTGATTTGAATGACTTTATATTCTGCTGGAAGATTAATCTATAATAATACATCATCATTTATTAGCTGATTATATTTTGTATTAATAATCTGAAGTAAGCAAAGTAACTAAAGTTACAACAGTAAAAAGTATAATATTGGCTTCCAAAATGTAGAGTAGAAGAATAAAGTAACATAAAATAACTGAATGAACTGGTCAGAGTAACCGGTTTCCCTCCAGGTGTTGGGACAGTCAGCAGGTAACGTTCACAGCTTCCTGTCACTGATTGACAAACAGAGTTTAAAAGTTTACTGTCAGAAGTTACTGAGAAAAAGAAAATCTACAGAACATGAAGAAGAAAATCACTGACTGATTAAATGACTTTATATTCTGCTGTAATAATACATCATCATTTATTAGATGATTATATTTTGTATTAATGAATCTGCAAAGTAACTTCATGTTGTAAAATAAATGTAGTAGTAAAAAGCACAATATTGGCTTCCAAAATATAATAGAGTAGAAATATAAAGTAGCATAAAATGGAAATACTCAAGTACATGTACCTCAAAATTGTACTTAAGTACAGTATCTGAGTAAATGTACTTAAAGGTATAAAAGAACATCACAGGAACATTGTTCAGTTTCTGTTCCTTAAAGGCTGCGGTAACTTTTCCCAGAAATCCACACTTCATGGATTCATCAGCACAGCAGGTGTGTGTGTGTGTGTGTGTGTGTGTGTGTGTGTACAGGTTTCTTTGTCTTCATGTGAATGGAAGTTAATATGAAGACAGACGGTGTGTTTGGACAGAGTCGGCCCTCCCAGCAGCCCCGGGGGCTCTGCAAGACGAGCTGCAGGGTGAAAAATCTCTTTAACGGCTCATTTCACCTGGTTGTTATGCAACTCTGTGTTCTCACGTCCACCACCTGCAGCTTCACCTGTGTTCTCCTAAACATGCACTTTATATACAGCTAAATACCTTTTAAATACTTTTCCAGTATTTAACCAAGACCACCTTCTTTTCCCAGAGGAGGAAGAAGTACTCAGGTCCTTTATCAATACCACACCGTGAAAACACTCCACTATAAGTAAACGTATGTCAGTATTATCAGCAGAATGTACTTAAAGTATCAAAGTTAAAGTACTCATAGTGCAGTAAAAGTGTTTTCCCATTAAATCTGATGTTTCTGGGGTTTAAAGAGTTTATTTAGCTTAAGAAGGAGGATTTTCTCAACACATAAAGGAACTCGTCATCCTCCAGTTCATCACAAACATCTGGAGAGGAAGTAAGTAGAAGAACAGAAAACAGTAAGATAGACAGCTCAAACTAAGTTCTTCATCACGTAAATAAGATAAAACTAAATTCAAACTGATAAATGTTGTGACATTAAAAAACTTTAAGGATTTCCAGAAGTTATCGCACTGAAAATGAACCTCTGCTATGAGAAGTTTACTTTCTACATTTACTCAAGTACTGTATTTAAGTACAGTTTTGAGGTACTTGTACTTTACTTTACAAAATATAATCAACAAATAAAATGCTAAGATAAAACTTTATTGATCCTTTGGTGAAATTCACAATAAGCATAATATAAAGTCATTTACAGCTGCAACATTAATGCATCAATAATTATACCAATTATATCAATAATATCATATAGATTATTCTGCAAAATGAGTCCTTTTACTGTTTTTAATGCGACTTTTATTATTTTTATTTAAGTACAAAATGGAATGCAGGACCTTTTCATGTGACAGAGTATTTCTACTATTTTCTACTATTTTTACTGAAGTACAAGATCTTCCGCCTCTGTAGATGACACTGAAATGAAATTATTTGGAAGGTTTGTCTCCCTGTCCACAATCCTTCATGTTAAGTCTCTTCTGGGAGACGAGCTAACGCCAACACTCGCACGTTTTCTCTTTTTCTGAAATCGTCAGCAGGTCACGACACACGTGAATGTTTCAGGTCTTACATTTGTAGTTTTGTCCATCAGTCAGTCGCCTTCTTCTCAGCTAGATTCTGGAGTCCAGCAGGTGAACGAACATCTCAGGTGACCAGACAGCTCGTGCACACCGCTGACAGACGTGCACGTGAGATTTAAGCTCAGGGTCCACAGCGCGAGTCTGGATCAACACAAAACAGCTTTTGTTTTTGCAGTTTAATGTATTACATAACGCGGCTGTGGCCTGATATTGATGAGACAGTGAGTCTTTATCTTCTCGAACATTCAGACTGACAGCAGAGAGGAAGCTGTGATGTTTATACTTTAAAATCCTCTTCAGCGTTTCAGGTAAAAGTGTTTCTTCTGTTCTTCAGTCTGCTCTCACGCGCAGGATGAAGCCGTTTCATAACTTCATTTAAGCAGCCTGTCAAATGAAGGGAAACTTGAGGTTCAATTCTGACATTTAAAGGGTTGTTTGGATATTATGGGATGGTTCCTGTTGTCTGAGCTGGTGTGTGGATAAAAGCAGAAGCAGACTTTCTGAATAAATGCTGGCGTCCACGAAGCCTGTGAGTTCAAGTGAAGAGATGTGTGTGGAGCGTCTTTAAATGACGTCATCTTGTGTCCTCTTCTTCTTCTGTGGTGGTAACGACTGGAGGATTAGTGACAAACAGCTGTTTATCTCCATCAACTCATGTTCACACAGCAGCAGTGGGTGGAGACAAGCAGCAGGTCACGTTTTATTTTGGACCATTTTCTAGAAATTCGGTTACAATTTGTGCAAAATTTGGATGAAAACTTCACTAATGTAAGTTGTTGTCGGTCTAAGAATTAGTGTCAACCTGTGTGTGCGTGTGTGTGTGTGTGTGTGTAGGAGGCGGCCTGTGCTTATGTCATAGCCCTCATGGCGGTGTACTGGTGCACTGAGGTGTTGCCGCTGGCGGTGACGGCGCTGCTGCCGACCATCCTGTTCCCCGTCCTCGGCATCATGGAGTCCAAAGACGTAAGACTGAACACACACACACACACACACACACACACACACACACTATACTACAGCTGGTACCACAACTACTGCAGTACGATACAGTCTTGGTATTACTAACACTGCAGACATATTGATCACATCAGGTAAACAAATTAATACGACAGGCCTTTAACTCTGACGTCACCAAACTACAGGACCTTTAATCACATAAAGGGCTAAATGATTGTAACTACATTTGGAGTTTTTGGAATTAGAGGTTAAAGTGACGACTGCTCATCAATCAAAGATCAAATTAGAGAATTGTATTCTGTCTAACTTATATTTCTTCTTTTGCCTCCTTGTTAAAAACCTGGGAAAAGGCCCTCGACATGATACGTGATCATATAAAGGCAACAGAATACAATTTTCATTTACTAGTAAAAAAAAAATCAAAGAGGTTCATTTTAAATGTATTCATAAATGTGTATTTTACTCCAGTGAGCAGATCTCGAAAGAAAATTCCCCAAACTGTCCGTGATGCAAAAGCAAAGTCATGCATATTTTCTGGCAGCGTGAAAAATAAAGTCGTTTTTGGAAATCAAGTCAAGCTTTCACCAAATCAGTGTCAGATATTGAAGTTAATATTAATCTATGCCTGAACTTTTTCTAGATAACAGATGCAGGATACCTATTATGATTCATTACTTTGTAAAGAAATGTATTTTGTTATCTTGGAGGGAAAATGTTCCTCCAACATTTAAGTTATTCCTCGATCGATTATCACAATTTTTACCAGAGAATTTCTAGAGAGGCTAAACTGTGGGATAAATCTATCCGAGTCATCAGTTGGATTGTTGCTGTTACTAGTTTTTTCTTCATTGTTGAAAGGTCTTTGCAAGGGAAGGATCTGACTGTTACTGGACTATCCTGGCTAAATTAACTTGAAAACATAAAGGGTAACTCTGGTATTTTTAAACCTGAGCTCTATTTTTACATATTTTGGGGTCTAAATGACTGATAGGTACAAGAAGTTTTGGAATCGGTTCAGTAGATCTCCCAAAAAAGCCCAGGTTTAAAAATACTGGATTTACCCTTTAAGTTGACTCACCTTTGTAGCTGTGTTTGCAGTTTTGGTTGAACACTTTAGTGTTTTAACTTAGAAATGACAGAAACCTCCTGAAAATATTTACTGCAGCAGCAGCGAAACAAGAAAGGAATCACTCGTAAAAGGTTACAGGCCGATCCACCTGCAGAAGATAACGACTTGAAATTATCAAAGAGATTCATGAGACGGAAAGTCTGAGTTTCCTACTGAGATTGAGAAATGATTTAAATATTGCAATTTGGACCAAATGGATCATATATTTGTTGGAATAAGGAACATGGCTGGTGGTTTGCCCCGCTCATCCTCACTGCTTAAAATGTACCTTCATACTTCACACTGATCATATACTTTTCATGGATAATTGCAAATTATGTAGAGCTGCTATAAAGACCTGCTGTCCATCATACATAATGTTTGTGTTGTGGATGTTGTGGATGTCTTGGTGCCGGGCAGTGACGCTGCTGTTCTATGCTTCTTGACAAAAGCACTACAGTGTAAAGTGACATTATTTGGTCTAACTGCTGTAAATAGTTCCTGTTGTTGTCGTTCAGGTGTGTATGCAGTACCTGAAGGACACCAACATGCTGTTTGTGGGGGGGCTGATGGTGGCCGTGGCCGTGGAGCACTGGAACCTCCACAAACGCATCGCGCTCCGAGTCCTGCTGCTGGTCGGGGTCCGACCCGCCCTGTGAGTCACCTGATCTCCTGCACTGTACTGCACCTGATGAATGTCTGAGAAGTGCTCACACAAACTCTCATAATAAAACCACAAAATGAATATATTAAAACACACAAGTAAGATATAAATCACAGACAAGACTAAATGTAACAAAGCTGAAATGATAGTTTTGTTGGACGACAGAGAGACTGCTATCCCTGGAGCCACACTGCTAGCATGGCTAAAAGCATGGACACATACAGTACCAACCAAATATAAATATACATTCAAGTCTGTCTTAATACAACACTACTCATGTGTACATTGAAAGAGTTGTTGGTCACTGCAGTACATCCTCCTGTCCATACTGTCCATGTGATCCACCATGATTATACTGTAAGTGATGGAGGACAAAATCCACAGTCCTCGCTCTCTAAAGTTCAGCCGAAGTTAATATGATAATATTCTTAGTACGAAATTCCAGAGACTTTTTCCAGACTTGTGTCAAAGTTCATTGGTCATACTGGTTGAGTTTGTACCTTCAGTGTTTTAAAATCCTCTGGTCTCATTTGTTTTTGATTGATGTAGCATCATCACATTTTTGACGATCTCCTCTTCCTTTGTCTCCCAGCTTGATGCTGGGGTTCATGGGAGTGACGGCCTTCCTGTCCATGTGGATCAGCAACACGGCCACCACCGCCATGATGGTCCCCATCGTCCAGGCCGTCCTGGACCAGCTCAACGGCAACGTAGACCTTGAACCCTCGATCAAGAGCCCGAGAAGCAGTGTTGTTCTACACCAGGAACATCAGGAGAAAGCCAGCAGTATCCTGCAAACTGCTGCTCCAAACATCCTGGAGAACGGTACGATTGATGCACTGTGCTGTCTGCTGGACCCGCACAGGTCAGACATCCTGCTTAAGAAAATCCAGTCCAGTATCCAAGGAAGGAATTGCATTGGACAAATCAGTAGAGCATGATTTATTCAGTACCAGTGCAGAAAGTAGTGAGTCCTTTATGTAGAGAGGAGCAAAGTAAGGGTGTGGTGGATGGGCATCACAGACCTGCAATTAATGTTCACCTTTTTATAAATGTTTGTTTAAAAAACGTTTGTTTTCCTAACCTCAACCATACCGTAGTTTTGTCATCGTCATCAAACATACTCCGGGGTTTTACAGAATTGTGCAATATCAATGTTCTTGTCTGGTGATAGGGTTGAATTTATCCTGAAGGGTAACATGACTGTCTGTACCAAATATCATAGCAATCCATGCAATACTTGTCACAAAATTTCACTAAAAGACAAAAATATCAACCTTATGGTGGCGCTAGAGGAAACATCAGGGGATCACCAACGTCAGAAGGATTTCACCTCCACACACAGAACTTCTTTTTATTTGCTGTGTTCATTGCTGCACTGTGGTGGAGTGATACTAAGTCATAGCTGGTGTTCAGTGAGAGCTAGAAGAACTCAACCAGATGATAGCCTCACTTGTCCACATTACATCAGTAATGTTAGATTCAGTGAGTGAATCAGTTAGTGAATCTAATCTGTAAATCATTAAGTGGCTTAAAAGACTATGGATTCAGTAAGTACCCAAGTGTTTCTGTATTCTGACACTGAACTTCTGAACGTTTCCTCCCAGGTCTGAATGGGGCAACCTTAACACAAGGCAACTCAGAGAAAACCAGCAACCTACAAGACAACATGTCCCCTGAGCAGAAAGTGTTGTCAGAGGGTCAAAGGGACAAACAGGAGATCGTCAAACCTACACCACAGGACAAACCTCCGTCAGACTGCACCAACAGTGGGCCTGGTGAGATCTAAAAACTGATGCATTACATATTAAAACGTGCAAATGAGTCCTTTAAGTGATTGTACAAACTGTCTGTGGTAGTGGTTGTGTCCGTGGAGAACGTCTGCTGTCAGATGGAGTTGGAGGAGCTGAGCGACGAGGAGGAGGAGCGGAGGAGGATGAGCAAAGGACTCCTGCTGTGTGTGTGCTATGCTGCCAGCATAGGAGGCATCGCTACTCTGACCGGAACTGGACCCAACCTGGTTCTGATCGGACAGATGAGCCAGTAAGTGCTAATATACAAACATGAACTGCTCCACAAACTTACTGGTGCAAAGTACTGTACTGTGCAGTTTTGAGGTACTTTACTTGAGTATTTCCATTTTCTGCTACTTTATACATCTTATTGTATAAAGTAGCAATATTGTACTTTTTACTGCACTACATTTATCTGACAGCTGGAGTTACTTGTTACTTTTCAGTCGAAGATCAAACCAGTGGTTCTCAACCTTTTCAGTTTGTGAATCCTTGCAAAAAAGTGTCTAGTTGTGGTTCCTTGTCATGTTTCAGGTGTATGACTGTATGAGTTGGTAGCAGTTCCACCAAAGAGACAATTCCCCTCTAAACTGTTCAGATAGTTTCATTTAAATAACTGTTCTACTTCTTCCACCACTGATGACCTTAAAATACAGGTTTTTTACTAATTTAGAACCGATTCCCATTCAGAATCAGGTTTCGGGGGAATCCCCATGCTAACAAGATTACCAACTTAAGTAGATACATGGTTCAACATTACAGTAATACTGATGTGGTATCAAAGCATGTTAAAGGTTTGGTCATATTCGTAATCTTGTTTACTTATTCGTATCGGTCCTCAAATTATGGTATCAGATCAGCACTGACAGTATTGAAAGCCCTAATCTTACACCTCTAAATTTAAGAGAAAAACCTACGTTTTAGGGGTTGAACATTTGCTTTAAATGTTTTCTGACAATTACTGAAAACAGAACTGAATCCTTTTGCAGCAACAGCAGCAATCATGACCTTCAGGATCATCTTTTGTGTCTTCCTGTCTGGCTCTTTCTTTCTAGACTCTTCCCTCAGAACGGTGACGTGATCAACTTTGCATCCTGGTTTGCGTTCGCCTTCCCCATCATGGTGCTGATGCTGGCACTGGCCTGGTTCTGGCTGCAGTTCCTCTACATCGGCTGCAAGTGAGTCGCTTCACCAAAACACCCAAACAAAACACTCAATTTCACTTTGACCTTCCTGTATGTAAGTCAAGGTTACACATCTTCTGATTACTTTGTGAAATGTAAACCTTTACATGCAGATGATTGGCTGCCTCTGTCTCACAGCAGTGGTTGTTATTGTTGGCAGTTTTCACATTAACACCACATTTCCCATAAACATGCTATCATGCAATCGTTAAATGTGCAAAGACTTCTATTTTGCCTTTCATTGGTTGCAGCCTGCGGAGGACGTGGGGCTGCGGGGCAGTCCAGTCAGAGAAGGAGCGAGCAGCGTACGAAGTGATCAGAGACGAGCATCGGCGTCTGGGACCGATGAGTTACGGAGAGGTTAGCATCCTGGTGCTCTTCATCCTCATGGTGGCGCTGTGGTTCACACGAGACCCGCGCTTCATGGATGGCTGGGCCACCCACGTCTTTAACGCCAAGGCCGAGTGAGTACTAAAAACATAGTATACGTGTATATGTTGTTGTTGTTGTTGTTGTTGATGTTATTTATTTAGTCGCATAAAGTGTCCATCCCACATGGACCTGTAAGACACCAAAAATACTGCTGCAGTGGTGGAAAAGTATTCAGATCCTTTACTGGAGTAAAAGTACCAATACATTAATATAAAAATACTCCATTACAAGTAAAAGTCCTGCACCCAAAATCCTACTTAGATAAAAGTAAAGAAGTATTATCAGCTTCATGCAGTAAAAGTATCAGTAGTAAAAGTACACAAGTATTATCAACTTCATGTAGTAAAAGTACTCGTTCTGCAGTAAAATGTCTCCTGTGACTGAAATCTGATTCTATCTGACATTATTAGATTGTTAATACTGAAGCATCAAAGTTAGAGCAGCATTTTACTGTTGTAGCTGCTCGAGGTGGAGCTAGTTTTAACTACTTTATATACAGTTAGCTAGTTTTAACTACTTTATATACAGTTAGCTAGTTTTAACTACTTTATATACAGTTAGCTGGTTTTAACTACTTTATATACAGTTAGCTAGTTTAACTACTTTATACACAGTTAGCTAGTTTTAACTACTTTATATACAGTTAGCTAGTTTAACTGCTTTATATACAGTTAGCTAGTTTAACTACTTTATACACAGTTAGCTAGTTTTAACTGCTTTATACACAGTTAGCTAATTTAACTACTTTATACACAGTTAGCTAGTTTTAACTACTTTATACACAGTTAGCTAGTTTAACTACTTTATACACAGTTAGCTAGTTTTAACTGCTTTATACACAGTTAGCTAGTTTTAACTGCTTTATACACAGATAGCTAGTTTTAACTACTTTATACACAGTTAGCTAATTTAACTACTTTATATACAGTTAGCTAGTTTAACTGCTTTATATACAGTTAGCTAATTTAACTACTTTATACACAGTTAGCTAGTTTAACTGCTTTATACACAGTTAGCTAGTTTAACTGCTTTATATACAGTTAGCTAGTTTAACTGCTTTATATACAGTTAGCTAGTTTAACTGCTTTATATACAGTTAGCCAGTTTACCTACTTTATACACAGTTAGCTAGTTTAACTACTTTATATAGTTAGCTAGTTAGTCAAGTGGTTCCCAACCTAGGGGGCAGGCCACTCCAAAGGTTCACCAGTTAAATCTGAGGGGTCGTGAGATGATTAATGGGAGAGGAAACACTAACAACAACAATAACAACACTTACTGCTGAATTATGAGAATCCTTCGAACCATCTGGATGAAACTTATGTTACTGGATGAAGCAACATAAATTTGATTTTTAACATGTTTCTCAGGTTGTTTCCTGTCCCGGTAGCCAGAAATTACATAAACTCGTTTTGCAGAACACAAGAAAAATATGAATGCATTACTTTGTATGAACATATCAAATAATATAAAGTAACATTAATATAGACAAATAAAACATTTTTTTACATTTTTGGTTAATGTATAAATTGAGCAAATGCATTTCTTATTTCTAGCTGCCTTCATGTTTGGATTAGGAAACAACTTGAGAAACGGCTTAAAAATATTTTTTATGTTGCAGCAGACAGAATCATCTTTCACCTAGTTGGTCAGAAGAGATTATTGAAATACCTTCAGAACAACAGGAAGATTTGTTAAACAGATGCTTAACGCTGTGACTCAAATGTAATAAATGAGAGGCACCAACTGGGGCTAAGTCAAAGTCAGTAATTATCAACATAAAATTGGATATAGAGAAGATTTATCATGGACTCATGATAATCAGACTGCAGTTTATTTACTCATGAATCAGTGCCGAAACGAAAACGGAAACTTTCATTCTTTTTCTAACATTTCCACTGATTGGACCTGAGACCTGTGAACATGTTTCCTCTGTGTATTTATATCTACACAGTCTGCACTGTAGTTTAGTCTCTGTGGCACCAGATTCAGTCATTAGAGTGAATGATCCTTTAAACTGCTGTCTGGAGTTCTTCTTTAACAGAAACGCTGCCTTGAATAAATTTGGGGGGGGGGGGGGGGTCAGCACTGGCCCTGCATTAATGTAAAGTGGAAAAAAGATTTAGTTCAGAGAAATGAATGAACCCAGACTGTTGTTTAACGGAGACCTTGCCTCGGGCCAAAATCCCTGAACACACAGGAATCAGAGGTGAAGAACAAACAGAGGAAACGTCCTGAGTACAAACTGTGAACTTTAGTGTCATGTCAGCAGCTGATAGTCTGACCTGTGCTACTGAGCTGCACACTGTCGCTGCATGAACTTCATCAGGCTGCAGGTCACAGAGGCGGCCATTATTCTGATTTTTCACTTATTAGGTCACAACATGAAGAGATAAGTGAACAGCCACAAGTTCAGAGTCTGACCCTTTAAACATTAGTTAAGTCTTTACACAAGTTATCTCTGAATGTGAATATTATTTTACCAAAACAGAAAAGGAAGTGATGTGTCCAAATTGCAGAACTTTTGCAGTTTCAACCAACAGCAGAATCAGAGCTGAATTTAGTGAATTTAATTTGAGTAATTAAACATTTTCAGGTGGGAAACAGATTCCAAACCTAGCTGAAAAACATCCCATAAAAGCTTAAAGTTATTTATTTCATGACCATCTCACCTGTATCTGAATATGAAGGTTTTAAGGTGTGAAACAGCAGAAATGACCTCAGTCTGTTCAGATAATCTGGTCTGTTTAGTTTCACTCTGAAATAATACAGAAAGTGTTTACGTGCACATTAATATTCAGATTCTGCAGATGTAGATGATGAAGAAGAAGAGACATGAGTC
This sequence comes from Macquaria ambigua, assembly GCA_008360985.2. Classification (NCBI taxonomy): domain Eukaryota; kingdom Metazoa; phylum Chordata; class Actinopteri; order Centrarchiformes; family Percichthyidae; genus Macquaria; species Macquaria ambigua. The sequence goes on along the minus strand of VMKM01002807.1, from coordinate 15,476 downwards.
AAAGATACTGTGTGTGAGGTGAAAGGGACAGGTGCATGCTGCTAAAAACAACAGGAAGTTAGTTATTGTAGTTTGGACGCTTAGCTGTCCATCCATGAATACTCTGCAAACAGGAGCTGCTCATTCAGCAGACTTTTAATGGTGACAGTTTGCCAAAATGTAAACAAATATAGGCTAAAAAACAGGTCTCAAGTTGTAGATCAGCATAACTCACTGAATCCATGGCAACATTAGACTTCCTGTTTACAAGGGGAGATTTTGTCGGAGGGGGGGCCGCTGTGTCAGACCTTGAAACCCGCTGCTCTGTTGATTTGATCTGTTTCAGCAACAGCAGGAGGGAGAAGTTTGTCTTCAGGGCTTCCTGCCAGAAGCCTTTCTAACACGAGGTTAACGTTGTGAAACGTCGCAGTTTGGTTCTCCTGGAGAGAGTCACCCACCTCTCCTCTTTATACTGCGTCACCTGAACTCCTAAAGGCTTTCTGGCAGAAAGCCCTGAAGGCAAACTCCTCTCTCTCTGACACCGTTATTTTGTCTTTTTGCATTTGATCAGTTTAATAATCTAACGTACAGCTGAAGGACTGACAGAGCTGATTATTGATCAGTTCACAGCTCTGGGATCAGCTGCTCATCTCACTGTTATAATCATCATGGTGATATCATGATGTCAGAACACAGGTTGTGTGAGTGAATGTTCAAAACTTGTATTAAACAATATTTCTTCATCAAAACACAGAGTGACAGTGGAGACTCACCTGGTTAGTTACACTGTTACAGTCCAGTTTACACCACATGGCCTTATTATTGTGTAAAAAGCTAATTATTATATTATCAATATATTATATAGTTGGGTGAAAAGATGCATTTTAATTCATGTGGATAAATCAGATCCCAACAAAGTAAAATCAGCAGGTTTGTGATTGTTTGTGAAGAACGTCAATAATGTTAATAACTTAATAGCCAATGAGAGATCTTGATACTGACAAACATTAAGCTAATGTGCTGCTGCACCACACAGTAAGCTAGCTGTAAAATAGTTCATGCAGGATGTAACTTTGCTCCAAAGGTTGTTTTTTTAATCTGGTATCTGTGGTGATGTCAGGTCACATGACCTCATCATGAACGTGGACGTGTGTTCCCGGCTTTGAGAAAAGTACATCAGGCTGTGTGAACCAATCAGCACCAAGACGTTTGGCTTGTAGTTACTGCAGCCAGCAGACGCAACCGGGAGCTAAAAGACAAAACAGGAAATGACCGCATGAGGTCAATAAAGTCAAGTCGATCAGAGAAACGTGTTGATTTAAAAGCTGCTGTTTCACACTGGGAGACATTTTTCTGTCGCTAGTTTTCGTGGATGTTGTCAGCTAGCTCGTTCTTCATCCTGCCTACAAAGCGATTGATTTTCCAATCAGTAGAAACAGCTGTCAATGTGTTCAACACCAGCAAATCAGAGGCCTGCTGGAACCAGACTACTAAAAAACAACCAGAGTTCACCTGTACAAGCTGGTCCGAGGTGAGGACAGTTTTAACTCTCAGACCTCCAGTCCTCGTCTGACCTGGCTCCGCCCCCTCACCTGTCACCTGCTTTCTTATTGATACACACTCATTCATAAACTGCCGGCGGGGTCACATGACCAGCGGAGGACATCATTGATCTGTTTGTCCTGACGGATGGTTTCATCCTGTTGGCTGTCATGTTTTTTTTTAATACGAGAGAACACGTTCAGGTCGGAGCTTCAACAGCAATTTGAAAATAAAGACACCATAAAAGACTCTAATTCACATTAAAATATATTTAGATTGGAGAAAGTCTGTGTGAGTCATATTTAGTCTTAATCCTTCTCATTTTTTAGTCGCCAAAAACTCAACAGCTCAACATTTTGGTTTTGTCTCAGTCAAAGAAAACCTCAAACATTTTAATCTACTTTTAGTCACCAATAAATTAGTTGACATAAACTTTTTTTATTCTAATTTCAGTTGAGACCAAGTCTGCAAGCATTTTACAGAAGCTGCTTCCAGGTTACAGTCCACCTGGCGGACTTTTGTCCACAAACTGACAGGTTGGACCTGCAGTTTGTGCAAACGGATGATTTCAACATGTTTCCTGAGTACACAGGTTGATAGTGAAGCTCAGACATCCGACTGATCGAACCCAAACTGACGAAAAATACCTTTTACCTTTTACCTCCAACGAATCCTTCAGCTGGACCCACACAGATAAATAAGATAAGACATAAAACTGCCCCGATCAGTGTGACAGAGTGTCGGTGTCTCTGAACGATCAGCTGAATCTTTACAGTGAGTTTCAGCTCCTGGTTTATCTGTCCTGGTTCCCTCTCAGCCTGTCTGAGCGCCGCTTTCAGAATAAATAAAAAGATTCATGTTGGTTTCTGCTCGATGCTGATTTGATTAAAGGAAATAAAGAATGTTTGAAAATGTAAACTTTCTGTCTTTCTTTCTCTCTGCAGGTTCGTCACTGATGCGACCGTCTCTCTGTTTGTTGCTGTTTTGTTGTTTGTTCTTCCCTCCGAGCCGCCGCGCTTCCTCTGCTACTGGAGGAGCTCTGACACAGGTAACACACACACACACACACACACACACACACACACACACACACACACACAGGTAACACACACACACACACACACACACACAGGTAACACACACACACACACACACAGGTAACACACACACACACACACACACACACACACACACACACACACACAGGCAACACAATAATAATAATAACACACACACACACACACACAGGTAACACACACACACACACACACACACACAATAATACAGGCAACACACACACACACACACACACACACACACACACAGGCAACACACACACACACAATACTAACACAGGCAACACAACAATAAATAATAATAACAATAAATACTGCAACACACCAACACACACAGGCACCACACACACACACACACACACAGGTAACACACACACACACACACACACACAACAATACCAACACACACACACACAGGCAACAACAATAATAATACCAATACCACAGGCAACACTACCACACACACACACACACACACACACACACACACACACAGGTAAATACCACACACACACACACACACACACACACACACAGTAAGTAACACACACACACACACACACAATAACAGGCAACACACACACACACACACACACAGGTAACACACACACACACAGGTAACAGCCACACACACACACACACACACACAGGTAACACACAATACACACACACACACACACACAACAACAGGCAACACACACACAATATCAATATCAATAAAACACACCACACACTATCAATAACAATAACACACAGGTAATCACTGGTCATCAACACAGGCAACACAACACAGGCAACAATAAAATACTACTGGACACATACAGGTAACACACATACAGGTAACACACACACACACACACATACAGGTAACACACACAGGTAACACACACACACACACACACACATACAGGTAACACACACACACACACACATACAGGTAACACACACAGGTAACACACACACACACACACACACATACAGGTAACACACACACACACACACATACAGGTAACACACACAGGTAACACACACACACACACACACACATACAGGTAACACACACACACACACACATACAGGTAACACACACAGGTAACACACACACACACACACACACATACAGGTAACACACACACACACACACATACAGGTAACACACACAGGTAACACACACACACACACACACACATACAGGTAACACACACACACACACACATACAGGTAACACACACAGGTAACACACACACACACACACACACATACAGGTAACACACACACACACACACATACAGGTAACACACACAGGTAACACACACACACACACACACACATACAGGTAACACACACACACACACACAGACACTATGAGCAAACAGACGACGTTGAGTTGCATGTGTGTGTGTGTGTGTGTGTGTTTGTGTGTGTGTGTGTCTGTGATTTAAAATATTTTTATCCAATCAGAGTCCCAGGTGTCACGAGGCCCCGCCCCCCCTCTGCTCACCTGGCAGGTGACCCAGAAGAAGATGCCCTGGAACATCGTCCTGCTGCTGGGAGGAGGCTTCGCTCTGGCCAAAGGCAGCGAGGTGAGCGTGTCTCTGTGACGATCAGAGTTTTAGATTAAAAAACACACATGTTCATTTTGTTTTCTCCGTACTAACATGACATGATGTATTCGTGTGTGTGTGTGTGTGTGTGTGTGTGTGTGTGTGTGTGTGTTGTCAGGAGTCCGGTCTGTCCCGCTGGCTCGGCGCTCAGATGACGCCGCTCCACTCCATCCCCCCCTGGGCCATCGCCGTCATCCTCTGCCTCCTCATCGCCACCTTCACAGAGTGCGCCAGCAACGTCGCCACAGCAACGCTCTTCCTGCCCATCCTGGCCTCCATGGTACCAAAACACATACACACACACACACACACACACACACACACACAAGGTTTCCATACACTCATAATACACACAGCGTATTCACATTGTACAGTTGGAGTAAGGGAGGGCGGGGTCAAACGTGGTTGAAACTTTGCCATTTTTTTGATCACTGTTCAGATACTGCACTTCCTGCAGATGTTTCACATTAAAAGCGGGAGCCACTGGAAGGCTTTTAATGTGAAACGTCTTAGCATGGAGTGTTGAGTTTCACTGACCTTAACAGCGACAGAAAAAACAACAAAGTTGATTTGAATTATTTGATCAGAAAAGTTAAGTCGCTGTTTTACTTCTGATCTTCTGATCTTGCATTTTGTCTCAGGACACAAAATGCTGTTTAGCGTCTGTATATTGACATTTACTGAAGGAAAGCTGTTTTTCTGTGTGTCCTGACCCAGTCCCAGTCTATCAGCTTGAACCCACTGTACGTGATGATCCCCTGCACCCTCAGCGCCTCCTTCGCCTTCATGCTGCCGGTAGCCACGCCCCCCAACGCCATCGTCTTCTCCTACGGTTTGCTCAAAGTGACGGACATGGTGAGTCCTGCTTTTGTTACGACAGGGAAAAAAAGACTATTCAGACCTACCCATGAACTCATAATATCTCATCTCTTCCTCTTCCTCCTCCTCCTTTGCGCCCCCTGCAGGCTAAAGCAGGCGTGGTGATGAACATCATCGGGATCGGCTGCATCAGTCTGGCCATCAACAGTTGGGGTCGTGTCATGTTTGGCCTGGACTCGTTCCCTTCGTGGGCCAACGCCACTGCACCTGTGTAGGAACAACAACCTGCTGCCTCATCTTCATTCTGTCAACAGTTTCAGGCTTCATCAGTCAATGTTTGGATGGAGTTTGGGTTTTTTTTGTATTCACACTGCAGCTTGTGACTGCTGGTTCTGAGCCACCAGAGACATCGTCCATGTTTGGACCTTCTCACTACTGATGTAGAACATGTTTCCCAAAGGTTCTATTGTCAAACTCTGGCTGTAAGTCTGCCCCACCGCTAATTAGCTTAAATCTCCAGAGCTGCAGTCAGAGGCATACGGTCAACTAGTATACAGTAAGTTAGTATTCAAATAATTCCGATACCATAGTATTCAATTCAGTTTTATTTATATAGCGCCATATCATAACAAAGTTATCTCAGGGCACTTTTTCATATAGAGCAGGTCTAGACCGACTCTTTATATTTACAGAGACCCAACAGTTCCCACCATGAGCAGCACCAGGAGACAGTGGCAAGGAAAAACTCCCTTTAACAGGTAGAAACCTCGAGCAGAACCAGAACCAGAACCAGGCTCTGGGTGGGCGGTCATCTGCCTCGACCAGGGGGGGTGGGGGGGGTGGGGTGTAAAGGTAATATAGGCTGAAATGTCTTCCACATCATTAATTCCATCAGAGTCGTCCAGTCACTTCTACGTTGCTGTTTTTTCAATCCACGATAAGCTACTGTCAATGAAACTCAACACTTCCTGCAGGTGTTTCAAATTAAAAGCCAACCAGGAACGGGAGGGATTATGTCTTTTTGAGCCACTGTAGGGCTTTTAATTTGAAACATCTGTGAATACAATCTAAAACCCAAATATGTTCAGTGGACAATTATATAAAACAGGGAAAACAGTAAATGTTAATATTTCAGAAACTGAAACCAGCAAATATTTAGCAATTGATCATCAAAATTGCTGCTCCCAGTTCCTCTTGTTGATTATTTATACTGTGGTTAATTCCAATCACTTCTACTTAGCCAATTTTTTGATCAGAGTTTACCTACTGTCAGTGAAACTCAACACTTCCTGCAAGAAGAAACCAGCAAATGTTTGGCAATTGATTGATTCTCTTTTTAACACAAATAATGTGTTATTTATTAATTAATTTCAACTGCTTCTACTTTGCTGTACTTCCTAAATATGAACATTAGCTGCTTTAGCTTGCTCTGTTTTATATCATTGTCAACAGAATATCTTTAGGTTTTAGGTATTCACAGATGTTTCAGTGGCTCAAAGGGCAAAGGAGGCTTTTAATTTGAAACACCAGCGTTTAACTGACAGTAGCTTAACAGCGATTGAAAAAACAGCAAAGTAGAGGCGACTGTGAATAAATAGTGAATGAAAACAGAGTTGTTGTTAAACAGAGAAAGTGTTTTGAGCAGAGTATGACATTGTTGTACTGAGCTAGTGCTGTGGAAATGGATATTAAGACGACAGATAAACACGGAGGAAATCCGGGTTAGTTTGCATCAACAGCAACATATGATCAAATATAATTATAAAACAGGGGAATCTGATAGAAGCCTAATTCAAATAAAGACTTGGTTCTCTTCAGTTACGGTAAATAAAGTCTAATATCTGAGACTTTATGGTTAGTTCCTCCTTAAAATGGAAACTTTCACCCCAAACATTTAGTTAAAACCTTGAAAAGGTATAAAATAATCATAGTCAGTACAACTGATGAATCAGATGTGAGTCTTTTAGTGTTTTCTCTGATCATTGTTTGTTCTTTGGTGGTGACTTTATGCAGATGTTAGACAGACGTTTCTGATCGGGGAACTGATGAGATACAAGAAGACGATACAGCAACTCTTATCCCTGTCAATTGGAATTATTTTTAGTAGTTAGAAAATATACTTTTATGTTTTGTATTGTTTTCTATTTAAACATCTGAGTTTTTATTTAGTAGCATGTAAGTAAGTGAGTAAATGTGAACTGTACATACGTAACCTCCAGAGTTTTGTACCATCTTGTTGCTAACAGTTTTATGTGCTGTTAATAAAAGTTGATCTTTAAACAAACGTGTGACAACAAACCTTTTTACAGCAGTAACACTGCACAGCTTTTATATCAGTATACATCGTGTGTACTGTCTTACTTCAATCCAAACCCAATTCAAATCCCCTAGCTAAACACTTAATTAGTATAGATAATACATCTATTTATTCATCAAAGTATATGAAGTTTTTCATTAACAGTTAAGGCATGAAGAGTTACCTCATTATAGTCATATTTATAATAAAGTGTAGAGTCTATGTGAAGTGAAGAACACCTCACATCAAACCGTTTAATGTATGAACGGAACACAGCAGCGACCTGAGAAAGTTGTTCGGTGTCTGATTCTGTCGGGAGCTTGTTGTCAAATGTCTCCCTCTGGCCGTCAGAAAGTGAACAGCAGGTGCCGTAAACCAACTTCAACGGTCGGAAAGAAACTACCGATTTCCGGCAAATATGTCTTCTCACTTTTGATGGTGGTGATTAAAAAGCAACAAAGACCAACGCTGAGAAGTTTATTTGTTCGTGTTTTAGTTTAACAGTTAACATTGTCATCTGGGTAGCGACTGTCTGCTGTTCTCAGACCTGCATCTGACCCTAGCCGGCGTCATGGAAACAGGTTTGTGGCCGGTATTGTAGCTACTTGATTCGCTAATATTAGCTTGCTAGCGTAAGCCCTGTATGGAGAGGGCGAAACTCCATCAATGAATTAGTGTAATTTGAGTCGGCTTTACATATTGTGCCTGTTTGGAAATGACTGAAGACATTTTCCGTGTAGATGAGACTCACTTTTGAATTCGGCAAACATTGGCATTTCAACAGCATTTAAATTATTACATTTAGTTGCTGTAAGTTACTACAGACGTCTTGCACCATCTGAAGGTGTGAAGATTTAAAGTTTGCGTCTTAAATTAGGTGCAGCTTGGTGAATCACGCTGCTCTTCAGCTGAGTAGTGAGTACGAGTTTCCAGTAACAAAAGCAGCGTTAAATTGTATGATATTTGAATAGAGACTGGTGCGTTCAGTATCGCGGTGTTTGTTTAAAGGGATTCATTAGTTACATGCATTACACATACTGATTGTTTATATTCCAGTAAAAGACTCCCTTATTTAATATAATACTTAAATTAAAAATTGCTACATATTTGAATAGAGTCTGGTGCAATATCTTATTTAAAAGGCAATTAGTTGTTGGCACAGTTGTTAATAAATACATACTGCTACATGATAAAGAAGACGTTCTTTTTGTATTTATTCTAAGCGTTAACGTTTCACATCTGGAATTGAACCAGATTTACTGAAAATAATATAAGAATTTGCTTTCAGAATCTGCATCTCCTAAAAATCACATGTTCATGTTGTTGCTGAATATTGTTTTACTGTTAAACTGTTGCTGTTTGTGTTTTCTGGTCCAGAGGAGCAGGCCAGGAACCGTTTCCAGTCGGAGCTGGAGTTCGTCCAGTGTTTGGCCAACCCAAACTACCTGAACTGTGAGTGACCGCAGACAACGGCTCTAATATTTCTATTTGTGAGGTTTAACTGTCCACAATTGCTGACGTCCCCTCCAAGTTAAAGATAATTTATTTCTCTATCAGGCTGTGAAGCAAAATGTATTTAGAATAAAATCCTAATCAGTCTGCTGGAGTAATCCACCTGTAACTTCTTAAATCAGTGTTTTACATTTACAAACTAGAATATAATGTAACTGTAATCTGCTTTGTACTCTCATGAACATTGATGATAAAATATTAAACATCTACATAAACGAGCGCTCAGCTGTTAATTATGGTTTGTGGCCTGTAGGCTGGTTTCACCTCCTGTTTCTCACACTTTGAGAAGTAATGTCACATGACCAGTGGCCAGTTTGGTGTGGAAGAACTGGACTGGCCTGCACAGAGTCTGGACCTCAACCCCATTGGGCCTTTGGGATGAACTGGAACGCCGACTGTGAGCCAGACCTGATCTGGACCTGACTGATGCTCTGGAGTCTGAATGGGAGCAAATCCCTGCAGCCAGAGTACAGACGACAGAAGAGTGGAGGCTGTTACAGCAGCACATTAATGCCCATGGCTGGCCATGTAGTGTAGCGCAGTGTATAGTTTCATAAGGTGTGTGTGCAATGCAGCTTCACCTGGATGCTCACAAAGGACATAGCGCTGGTGACAAATGTGTCCAATGCAAACATCCTAACTTCCTGTTTCTTCAGTTTTGGCTCAGAGAGGCGTCCTGAGGGAGAGACCCTTCATTAACTACCTGAAGTACCTGCTGTACTGGAAGGAGCCCGAGTACGCCAAGTTCCTCAAGTAAGACAACCGGCTGTACTGTGTGTGTATCGCAGCCTGATATCTCTTCTTCCTCTGAGCCACAGAGCTCCACTGTTGCTCCAAAAACTGTTAAAAACACATCAGTGAGCCTCACTGTTGTTTCTTCATCACCATCAACACACACAGTGGAGTTTATTTACACACCGTCCTGCTGCCCCAAATACTCACTAGAGCACCACATGTGGATTCATCCGCCACTGAAAATAGTCCCCAACAAAACTACAGTGAGCAGCTGTTTTAGGAAATCACTATATAACTATATATTTGTGAGGTGTTTTTAAAGATTTACATCTTCAGTAGGACCCAATGGGCTGAGAGCCACAGACAGGAAGTCAGACAGGACTGAGAGACGGACTGACATGTTGTTGGTTTGAGTCTAAACATGAGATTCCTTGACTATAAGAAAAATATAGAATAACACCAGACTGATCCTGTAAGCTCCAGTCTCTCCTCCAGAGAAACCAGACCAAACATCTTGGGGTGGTCGATGCTGTGCTTTGTGTTCAGAGTTTGTAGAAACGTCCCTCAGCAGCTTCCTGTCTCCTCTTTCTCTGCAGGTATCCTCACTGCCTGCACATGCTGGAGCTGCTGCAGTACGAACACTTCAGGAAGGAGCTGGTCAACGCTCAGTGCGCCAAGTTCATCGACGAGCAGCAGCTGCTGCACTGGCAGCACTACTCCAGGAAACGCACCCGGCTGCAGCAGGCGCTGGCCGAGCAGCAGCAGCCGCAGCAGCAGCCGCCGGCGCACGGGAACGCCACCGCCAAGTGACGATGACGTCACTGGAGGTGGGAGGAGGACTGTACGTAGGAGCGTGTGGGATAGTCTAAGTGTGGATTATTCTTTTTTTTTTTTTTCTTTTTTTTTTTACTTAAACATTTTTCACCAGGATCCCTTGAACGTGGTTATTAAAGACTTGTGATCAGGATGTACTGAGTGTCAGTGCTCTGTGGTGGACAAACCATATAATAGAGACACACATCAGTCACTGACCACGTTTACATGCACAAAATTATCCGGTTTTTGCCCTTATTCCAAAAAAGACAATATTTCTACTAAGCTGTTTCCTTCAACCACCTTCTTGAAAAGGTCGGCGTTGCGATATTTGCTCATATCCAAAAACCTGTTTATCTCCAAGTCTTTCATCGTGTTTAACAGCAGCTGTGTTTCTCCTTGTCTTTTCTTGTGTGCCTGCATCTCTACCCCAGCCCTGCAGAGGCTGCAGGCTGTAATGTGAACTAGTTGGAAAGATGGTACAAACAGACAGAGAGAATATGTGACAGATTGGAGTCGCCGGTTCTCCAGTGAATATTTCACTTGGACAAGAAAAAGATTAATTTTTATTTACATTTCTTCCTCTCACCCAATTCTACTACTGTCCCATTCTTTTTAATAAAATATCTGACATTTGAAACTTTTACATTTCCTTTGATTTCCACTGATGTGAGGACACATTTAATATTTGCAGCAAGTTAAACAGTCGTTATTCACGTAAGTATTTTATGGTAAGAAAATCTGTAGCATTTAAAACCATCTTTTTCATAGTAGTTGGCTTTATTACAGAGACTAACAGTGATTCACATTATCTATTTTTCTTTTACACAACGTGGAAGTAGACTCAAATCGGACGGAGAATTGGGCCACTTTTATTTTGAGAATAGAGTCAGATGTGTTAAGAAAACACTGTAGTCTGTATTTCTATAGAATACATAAATAAATATAGATTTTTACATTTGTACACTTAATTATCATTTACTTATTATATTACCAAGTGTAATTTTTCTCTTCAACCACAACAAATTAAAGATTAGTGTTCGGATAAAGTACAGGCCAGCAGGAGTGCTTTATGTTTATTTTTACTCATTTAAATTTAGATTTTATCGTGAAGGATTCGGGTCGGAAGTTGATTTTGTTACCGGAACAATCTGAACCTCGAACTGTTCTGCTCACTACACTCTGTCGTTGTGTTTTCAGTGTATCGGTGTTGTGAATCGTCCCCGGTTCGCAGCAGGGGTGCCCACCGACTCTCAATATTTCATATTTCAGCGATGTTTCCTTGATTTCCGCAGCGAACGGGAGGGACACCGGAACATATAAAGGCGGACGGCGACTACGGTAACACTTATCTTATTGACTATTGCTGATTTACTCAAGTATTTTATATAAAAGTGTCTCTTTTAATCTAGCTACATGGCAAGCTACATATCTAGCTACATAGCTAGCTATGTAGCTGGCCGTATATATGTCTATGTAGCCGGCTAGCTAGATTAAAAAAAGTTAGTCGTTCTGTGTGGACATGCGCAGTTTGTGACCGCAGGACACGAATCCTAACTGCCCACCTCAGTGATGGTTAGCAAGATGTAATCAAACCGTAGTTAGCTTGTCAGCCGATTAACAAGGTAAATTCAACAGTTTCCTTTTTCAGAATGAATAATTAAATGTCCGCATGTCCTTGAACGCCTCGAGCAAACCCGTTAGCTTTTACTTTCTGTTGATTTTTATTTGTTTATTGATTGATTGTGCTCTTTCAAACAACACTGAGAAGTCCAACATGCGCTTTAAATTAACAGGTTGTGCCTTCAGCGTCTTGGTGGGTCAAAGTCCAGACTGGCGGCTGACTGGAACTGGTAGGTGAAGTTATAAACTGTCTGTTTAGTTCATATCAGTTATTGAGACCTAAAGTCCAGCTGCCCCTGCAAGAGACTTATCAATATAGATACATGCCATTGATCAATGCTGCTAGCCTGTAGTTAACAGTTACTGTTAGTTTGGTTGGGGGGGGGGTCTGGTTATTGAAAGGAAGAAAAAATGCAAATCATTACCATGTTTTCTGGGACTTCCCTGATATTAAAGACTATTGGAGATGGATGCATAATGCCTTACAAGATATTTTCAGATGTCACGTGCCCCTGGAATGTAAGACCATATTTTTTGGACTCATATCTCAAGAATGGCTGAAAAGAGACAAATATTTATTGAATATACTGCAGGTAGCTGGTAAAGAGGTAATCACAGGAGAGCCCAGCTTTGAATGCATGGATGGATATTACAGTGGACATTTACGAAATGGAGAAGATAACAGCATAAATTGGAATTATTTGTGTTATGATGGGAAAACTGGGTTAACTATGTAAAGCTCCATAGGCCAGACTTTATTTTTGCAAATCTATGATCATATGGTAAAGAAAATATCTCTCCCTAATTTTATGTAGTTTTCACTGTTTTTATTTTTCTCTGTGTTTGTCAAAAATCTCAAAATGGGACTTTTCAGACAAACATAAATGGATGATGTATGCAATAAAAAGTCCCTGAAATGCTCCTTTAAGTCCTCTGAGTGGGCGTGGATGTCTGTTTTGATTGACAGTTGAGTCCTGTGGTGGAGGCGGGACAGACGAATAAACTAACTTTTGCTGTAACTAGTTTACCGGCTCATGATAGACAGTGAGTGTGTTTACATGCTCACTAGCATCCTGGTTATATTCGGGTTTTTGAAATATCCTGGTTACGTGTTGCACATGTAAACATCCTATCCTGTTTTCAGAAACCTGGATTAGACCGTATCCCGGTCTTGAGAAACCTGAATGTGCTACCTTTCTGATAGAAACCAGGACATTGTGGCGTGTAAACACCTGATTGTGCTTCAGAACCTGGTGATGAACCAAGACACACCTGCACACAGACCATCAGAAACCAGGATTCTGTTAGTCATGTATACAGGGACATGACCAACCAGGTTTCTCAGGTTCCATGTAAACTTCAGATCCTGAATGAGATCAGACCCGGGGTGCTGGTGCTCATGTTGTTGCAGAGTAAAGACCTCAGCTGCTCTCTCTCTGACAGGATGTGGATGATGTTGCAGCGGGTGGCGGTGGTCGGTGCCGGGGCGGCGGGCCTCTGTGCAGCCAGACACATCCTGTCCCGCCTGGACAGCTTCGCCCCCCCGGTGGTGTTCGAGCTCTCCAACAACATCGGCGGCACCTGGTGCTACGATGAACATGTTGGGACAGACGACAACAGACGGCCGATTCACAGCAGCATGTACAAAAACCTCAGGTATGTAACCAAGTACAAATTTGAGGTACTTGTACTTCACTTGAGTATTTTCTCTTCATGCCACTTTGTACTTTTACTTCACTACAAAACATAAGAACATCAGTTTATAAAATCTGATGATTAGTTCTTAATGAAACTCCCCAACAGTTTGTACAAGTACAGCTGATCGATCAGTCCATTGATCAATCAGCTGATTGACAGAAAATGAATGGTTGAAGTGATTTTTGCTTCTCAGATGTGAAGATTTGCTGCTTTTCCTTTGAATGATGTTAATAATGTTAATGTTGTTAATAATGTTGAGGTTTGGACTGTTGGTTGTGAAGGAGTCATTTTGGGCTCATTGTGATCAATCAATCAATCAATGGATTAATGGAGAAAAGAATCAGCAGATGAATCCAGAATGAATCATTAGATACAAACTAGTTGAAAATGAGCTCCAACAGTAAAATCCTGCTTTTCCATGAATGATGAGGAAGAATCATCTGATGAGATCAGACAGAACATTTACTGCTGTAATACTCAACACTACACTGTTACTGAGTACACTCACACTGTTACTGAGTACACTCACACTGTTACTGAGTACACTCACACTGTTACTGAGTACACTCACGCTGTTACTGAGTACACTCACACGCTGTTACTGAGTACACTCACACACTGTTACTGAGTACACTCACATTGTTACTGAGTACACTCACACTGTTACTGAGTACACTGTTACTGAGTACACTATTACTGAGTACACTATTACTGAGTACACTGTTACTGAGTACACTCACGCTGTTACTGAGTACACTCACATTGTTACTGAGTACACTCACACTGTTACTGAGTACACTCACGCTGTTACTGCAGGAACAGAGTATTTGTACAGTGTGGTATCAGTACTTTTACTACAGTAAAGGATCTGAATAAAAGTTCATTCTGCTGATTTTGCAGACAGATTTTCCACCTTTCAGTCGATGAGTTTGTGTTTTCTTCCTGTGACAAAATGGACCTCATGTAAGAACCGCTCGTACAAACAGATCCGGTCTTAAATGGCTCATGAAGAGAACTTGTTGCATTCACAAATTTTTTAGTGTTTAGATTTTCCTCTGAGGTACGAACCAGTTAATCACAGGTGGTCCAGACGTGTCGTACGAGTCATGTACAGGTAGTTTGACCTCGGAGTTTTGACGCCTTTGTCTGAGTGAGTTTGATCTCCCAACAGGACCAACCTTCCCAAGGAGGTGATGATGTTCCCTGATTTCCCCTTTGACCCCCAGCTGAACAGCTTCCTGCCCCATCAGGAGGTCCAGAGGTACCTGGAGGGGTACTGCCAGAGCCACGACATCCGGCCTCACATCAGGGTGAGTCGTCGTCCTGCTGCTGATTTACATTCAGCAGGAAAGAAATCTGTTTTTATTTCGAACTAATCAGTGAAAGAATGAATATGGGGATAAATATTGAAGATGCAGAGCTGAAGGTGGTCGCAGGTTCAGTGCATCCTCACTACAGCTGAAAAAACTACAGTGATGGTGGTGGTGCTGGCTCGCAGGGCATCTGATGAGTGATGCACCTGTGAACACAGGATCCAATGAAGCTGTTCATCTGTTAACATGATGATTCTTCTAACCATAAAAAGGAAATATTACAAAGCAGAACAGCAGCAGTAAACAGATGATTGAATAAGAATAAATCAGGTTCAGGCCTTACCAAACACAGGAGTCTAATATAAAGCAATACAAAACAATCTGTTGAACATTCAAACAAACCCATGACATATTAACCAAATTAAGTCTTGATTTGAACTCTTATTGGAGGGTGAGCTCTGTAACC
>VMKM01002806.1:0-57003 GCA_008360985.2 Macquaria ambigua | reverse complement strand
ATATACCAACTGTGATGCACCGACTGCAATATACCGACTGTAATGTGTAATGTGATATATCAACTGTGATTTACCAACTGTGATGCACCGACTGCAATATACCGACTGTAATGTGTACCGACTGTAATGTGTAATGTGATATATCGACTGTGATGCACCGACTGCAATATACCGACTGTAATGTGTAATGTGATATATCGACTGCGATGCACCGACTGCAATATACTGACTGTAATGTGATATACCAACTGATATACCGACTGTGATGTGTAATGTGATATATCGACTGTGATGTACCAACTGTGATGCACCGACTGTGATATACTAAAATATTGTTTTTATTTATAAGTACTGGTGTTACAACCTGTGAGTACTGTTTGATTGTGATTGTACTTCCTGTTGTGTGTGAGCAGATGTTGATGTTTCTTTGATGTTTTGTGTTTCAGTATTCGTGAAGTCGCTCAGTCTCACCACAGTCTGGAACAGGAACTGGCTCACGCTGTCAACGCCAGCTCAAAGGCCATGGACGTGGTCTACGCCAACTCCAAGAGCT
This sequence comes from Macquaria ambigua, assembly GCA_008360985.2. Classification (NCBI taxonomy): domain Eukaryota; kingdom Metazoa; phylum Chordata; class Actinopteri; order Centrarchiformes; family Percichthyidae; genus Macquaria; species Macquaria ambigua. The sequence continues at coordinate 56,450 of VMKM01002806.1, read as the reverse complement.
CCGGGGTACTAAACCCAAGTTGCTGGTCTCTACTGTCCTGGCCTGAAGTTTACTGTCCTGTCCTGAAGTTTACTGTCCTCTCATAAATGCTGATTATGGGGTGTGATGTTGATGTTGACCCCTGTCTCCTTGTCTGTCTCTCTCCCTGTCTCCAGGCCCTGAGCTGCAGTGTTGTCCTTCAGATGGTCAGTAACGTCAAAGCTTTACTCAGTGAGACGGAGCTGCTGCTGGCTGGAAAGATGTCCATGGTAACTGTCCACTCTGCTGTCTGTCCTTTTGAAACGTTTATAACTTTTATCATTCAGACTGATGTGTCTAGTTCTGGTTCTCTGTATGTTACAGAATATTCTACAGTGTGTTGAGAAAACACTGAACTCCTTATACAGATGTGTTCTGCTCTCAGTAGACATCATGAGGGCAGAGATCTGCAACATCACATATAGAATAATCAAATTATTCATTTTTAACTTGCTCAGAATCATTAATCTGACTCTAGAAGATCATGGTCATCAATCAATAAAAATTAAAAAAATCGATCAATATTGATTCATCCTCCTCAGTGCTGTGAGGATGTTGATGATGATTGTTCAGGCCTGTTGGATTATACTGAATCATGTTTAACTTCTCATCATTGACTGTAGGAGAACATATACAGTATAATAAATGATTCAACATGAAGCACTTGATGTACTGGTCCTGGTCCTGGTTGTTTTGTGTGTGTGTGTGTGTGTGCGTGCAGCAGCTGGATCCTCCTCAGCAGGAACAGTTAAATGCAGCTCTGAGCTCTGTGGCTCAGCAGCTCCGTCGGCTGGCTGATGTTTCCTGGTTGTGTCCCATCATCGACCCCTCAGACCACGAGGTAAACCACCATCAGTACTGGTTCTACTGGTAATATTCACAGTAATACAGTTAGTCTGTCTAATTTAACAGCCTCTAGTCTTGGTAAATAAATACTTTACTCCTCAGGTGTAGACCTGCAAGATAGTGAGTAACAGTAATATTGCAAGTTTCCCACGCAACCTGGAAACCTTAAATGCAGCATCATTATTATTATTATTATTATTATTATTATTATTATTATTATTATTATTTTTATTATCCGTTGCTCTAGTCTGAAGAACATCTGTTTGTGCTGAAGAGTCATAAACTGCTATAACTCTGTGAGCTAAAACACTTTTATTCTGAAGTAAATGGAAAGAAACCTGTCTGTCTGAACCTGCCTGTCTGAACCTGTCTGTCTGTCTGAACCTGTCTGTCTGTCTGAGCCTGTCTGTCTGAACCTGTCTGTCTGTCTGAACCTGCGTGTCTGAGCCTGTCTGTGTGTCTGAACCTGTCTGTCTGTCTGAACCTCTCTGTCTGAACCTGTCTGTCTGTCTGAACCTCTCTGTCTGTCTGAACCTCTGTCTGAACCTGTCTGTCTGTCTGAACCTCTCTATGTATCTGAACCTGTCTGTCTGTCTGAACCTGTCTGTGTGTCTGAACCTGTCTGTCTGTCTGAACCTCTCTGTCTGAACCTGTCTGTCTGTCTGAACCTCTCTGTCTGTCTGAACCTGTCTGTCTGAACCTCTCTATGTATCTGAACCTGTCTGTCTGTCTGAACCTGTCTGTGTGTCTGAACCTGTCTGTCTGAATCTGTCTGTCTGTCTGAGCATCTCTGTCTGTCTGAACCTCTCTGTCTGAACCTGTCTGTGTGTCTGAGCCTGTCTGTCTGAACCTGTCTGTCTGTCTTCAGGGTCCTCTGACAGATTTCTCAAAGAGAAGTCGGAGTGCAAAGTTCCGTCTTGTCCCGAAGTTCAAGAAAGACAAAAACAACAAGAATAAAGAGACCTGCACTACTCTCTCACTGCCAGGTGAGCTCTCTGTCTGTCTCTCTGTCTGTCTGTCTGTCTCTCTCTCTGCCTCACAGATTGGGGGTTTTAGTTCAGATGTTAAAGATCTGTCTTCTGTATTCTGGTGAAATCAGGTTCAGGTCTTTCTGACACTGCTCAGGGTGTATGTAGTTTTTCTGTGTTGGGGTGTTTCCTGTCTGTCTGAACCACTTTCTGTCTGTCTGAACCACTTCCTGTCGGTCTGAACCACTTCCTTTCGGTGTCTCAGTTCACCAGTGGGGGACGGAGGAGGTGGGGGCGTGGCTGGACATTCTCTGTCTCACTGAATATAAGGACATCTTTATTGGACACGACGTCCGTGGAGCCGAGCTCATCCACCTGGAGAGGAGGGACCTGAAGGTACCGCCACTAGCTCTGATCGCTAACCGCTAACTGCTAACCGCGTGTGCCGAGTCATTGGAGGCTGCATGGAGGACTGACTGCATGATGGATGTTTGATTGTTTTTGTTGCACACTTTCTGTTAATTACTGTGTGTGTGTGTGTATTTGTGTTTGTGTGTTCAGGACCTGGGGGTGACGAAGGTGGGCCACATGAAGAGGATCCTTCAGGGCATCAGAGAGCTCAACAGGAACAGCAGCGCCAGCGAGGCCTGACTGCTCCCAGGTGACCACTGTTGGGGGGGGGCACTGTTATTGTCTTTATTATCTATCTATATATAACTGATATTAATCTTAATACAAATACAAAAATGAAAATATATTTTTAGATGGACACATTGAATGCCACAAGAACGACTTTACATCCAGTTGGACTGGTTAATGATTATTAATGGTTACCTGAAGCTAATGGACTCCACTGATACGTAGCTAATGAGGCTCAGTTAGTGTTTGTTTTTAGCTTGTTCATATTAATCTCGAGCTCCGTCTGTCTGTGTCAAACATTGTGGCTGTGTGAGCATCGATACAGCCGTTCAGTATGTTGCTGCTAACAGAGTGAGCTACATGTTAGTCCCTATATATTCCCTGTCTGGAGGCAGTTTGTAGTCCGGCTTGACAGAAACCGTCTGACTTCTCCCTGTCGTTCTTCTAGCTGTCTGCTCTCCTCCTACCTCTGCTGCCATCGACCACCTGACCTGACCTGACCTCTGACCCTGAACCAACAGGTCTGAACACAGCCACAGTCTGTGACATCACATCTAAAGCTCACTGTGATTGGACCAGGACCAGAACTCATTCTGTCTCTGCTGAGCCTTCAGCTCAACCACCTGCAGGAAGGACCAATCAGATGATTCACTAGTGCCTTGTCATCTCACCCAGCGACCAATCAGTATCCAGGACGTAGAGGGCAGCGGGGGGGATTATTCAGAGCCAAACATGTATCTACCTACAGAAGACTGAAGGGCTGCACCAGAGCCATATGGGACTGGAGACAACAGGGACTAAGTGACTGTCCACATGTCAACACATAATCAATCACTTTTACTCACCACCTGTGTTTGTGAAGTCATTACAAGTGATTGACAGTTTGTTTGACTGCATCGGGTCACTGCAGTCAATTTTAGAGAAAAAGTTTGACAAAATTCTTTTGACAAAGTTTAAAAATGAATTCAGATTCTTTGATGTCTACATGCAGAAGAAAAGGACTGTGATCTACCTGCCACCTAACTCTCCAACCCCAGTCCCACCTGACCAGCCAACCAATCAGAACCTCCTCTGGTCCCTCACACGTTGGACCAGGATCCTGCAGAAACCTTTAATCCTTCAGACGAGTGTCGTTTCAGCAGCTCAGAGACTTCAGAGAAACATCTTTAGAACTATTTTAGGTCACCAATCTGCCAAACAGGAACTGTGTGACTTTCTGAAACAAAGTGGGGACCCCTGAGGGGACGGACACTTTGAGGTTCCTGCTGACCGGATCGAGGCCGGATCACAGAGAACAGACTGATAGTTTTCTACTAAATACATATTTATTTCTTCTATAAACTGCAGTTCATATTTAGAGTTCAGTGGGAGTCTTTGAAAAACAGGAAGTGGTAGAAGTTGACGAGGGGACGCTGAGAGACGAAGACGAAGACTCTGCAGGATCAGTCGATGAAGACGAGCTGCGTTTCCTGTCTGATGTTGTTTTCCTGTTTGTTCAGGGTCGTCTGTCTGTCTGTCTGTCTGTCTGTCTGTCGGGGTCCAGAACAGTTTAAGGACCAAACAAACTCCACACAGTGAACTGTTGGTAGAAACCACCTTCAGTTTGAAAGCAGCAGTCAGAGTGTGAGACAGGTCAGGGTCTGTAGTGATATTTCTAACATGTCTTAATGTCTGATATGTTATAGATGTGTTATAGACGTTATAGAGATGAACCATCTGGACCAGCAACCTGATTCAGACCTCGTAGCCTTTAACTGAAACACTGACCAATCATTTCAGCCTTTAATCAAGGAGAACTGCTTCTGATTCATATCATCGGAAACTAAACGTCTTTGGCAGCTTGAAGATGTCACTTTGGGATGTTTGTTCTTGGTTTTTACATTTCAAAGACCAAATGAAAAAATGACTGATACATTTATTTGTCATCTAAAAAGGTTTGGCTCGACACAAAGCATCAGACCAGAAGAAAGTACCTGATGCTGAGAAATGATGTTGGACCACGTAGATCCGGTCGCAGCTCGTCGGTCCGTCAGCCGGACTTATCAAATAAAACAGCACCTGGAGGTTGATGTTTGATGTTCCAACAGAATCTAAATGTCCTGAGATCAGTGCTCTTAGTTTGAGGAGTGTCCTTTAATGCTCCTTCAGAACCGTCCTTGCTCTTCATCACCTTCATCACCACACTGATAAGAAATCCACATAAAGTGACTAAATGCCGACTGATCATCTGTGATGGATTATTGATCAGCAGCGATTTTCATGGAAGTGAAACTTTAGTGTTTACATGATTTATAGTTGTAGAAACATGAAGCTAACAGATGGACTCCGGATGCCTTAAATCTCCCACCGATCTCACAGTCCGTCAGACCTCAGCAGCTTCCTCTCTGTTTACAGTCGCTCTGCCTCGAGTCTGAACACTCGTTGTGTTTCTTAAACTGGGAGACTCGGAGCAACAGGGAGCTGGTCACTGAACCGTTTCACTCCACAGGGATTGGAACTAGGACAAAAACATGTCAAAGTGTACTCAGTATTAATATTTAAATGAAAAGAAACACATTAAAGTCATTTAATCAGTCAGTTAGTTCGTGTTTTGGATGTTTTTCCAGCTGTGGTTCTCAGACGCTGCCTGTCACTGTGTTTCTGTGTTGGTGTATGTCAGTAAAATATTCCTATCATCGGAGTTTCTGCTGTTTTCCATTGTTAAATTATTTAATATTCTAACACAGACACTCTGTAAATGTCTAGATATGACGAGGAAGAAAGCAGCAGTTCACAGCTGGAAAAATGAGCTAAAACAATTACAAGCTACACAGCCTCCAAAATCCTGATCAATCATTTTTCTTATGTATAAGATGCTTTTTGAACTTGTGTACAAGTTATCTTGATTCATATCATGAGCACAGAGGACAACACATATGAATCAAGATATTTCCTTGTATTATCTTGACACAGAAGTTATCTTGCTCTCTATATCTTGTGACCACATCATTATTATTAAACAGTTGTGCAGACAAGTTTTTATCTTGTTCATGTGCACACAAGATAACACATGACATAGATCAAGATGTTAACTTCAAGCTTACAGGTTACTGTCTGCTCTGAGAAGATCTGTGCACACCGTATATTTAAAGATAAAGACATTATTATCTCGTTCATGTGTGTACAGTTTAGTCATAAACACACTTTGGATCAAAATAAGAAGCTGTGCACCTCACAGAAGGTCCATCCTTTGTAATGATAACCTGTACACACCAGATAAAAAGTATCTTCCTGCCCTCTGCTCTGTAACCAGCTAATGTGTTTGTGTTGAAGCTGAAACTTTCTTGACCTGAAGGTCCTGAAAGCCTTGTTAGCGTTAGTTACTCAACTGTAACTGCAGCTGTCATGCAGGAGTTTGACAATTGTAAAGGTTCAAAGTGTGCATCAATATAATTATTAACATGCTAAAACGTTGGTTAGCTTCCAGCTGCAGTCAGACCATATCGGCATGTTCTGACCAGTAACAGAAGTTTTAGTGGGAACACGTCGGTGCCTTGCTCGAGGTTCGCCCTCCGTTTGTCCCACATTTGTCGGTGTATTTATTGGATAATTTATGCATAAATCCCGATACTGTCCAGTGTCATACCTCTGTTTGTACATATGCCCTGTGCAGGGCTGTCAGTGTAAATACATTGAGTTGTGTCCAGAGAAACATCTGAACATCCTGTAAGGAATAAAGTTGATGTCTCCTCTGAAGAAAAACACTGTTCTACGTATTTCTTCTCAATCTGAGTTTTTAGCCTCTTTTAGCTCCTAGTTTTGGTTCTTCTCATCTGGTCAGCCCTGATGGTTAGCTGCTAATTAATGAGATTTTAAACAATTCAGGGTTTCTGATTGGACCAGGTGAGAAAACACCTTGAAATGTATTATATATATTATACCTCAACTTTATACCTCAACAAAGGTGCTAATTCAGGATTAATGAATGGATTGTGATGTATTAAGGAGTTTTTAATAATAATTGCACAGTTTAAGGATCTAAAAAGTGCTTAAAATGTATCAAATAGTGTGAAAACATCCCTGAATTTTCACCTTAATAGAAAAATGAAGTCCTTTTTAAGGTGTAAACATCGCAGAATTCATTTTGATGAAACATTTCACCAGAAACACAAACTATAATAAATAATGCATGTTCAAAGTTTTTATATTTCTGAAGTTGGTGTTTATTCACCTGAACCGAATCAAAATCAGGTGACATATATTTTACCTGTTTGGTAATGTGAGGTCACGTCTTCCCCACAGATTTGTCTTGCAGGATCATCAGAGACTGCTGTGGCCTTTGACCTCTTCATTGTCTCATCACTTCCTTTACAAGTTGGTGATCTCAGTTAAAGTGAATGTAAACTTGTCTCTTGTTGTGTCCTCTCTGTCCTGCTGGTGTGACGTCTGTGTGTCAATATTTGAATCGGGGTTAACGATCAATCGATCAGCTGGATCTCCGTCCTCCATTTTACCTCCAAACAGACACCAAGTGTGTCCTCACAGGAGACAACCAGAGACAACAGGAGACAACAGGAGACAGCAGGTAGGACCGTCCACTCACAGCAGTACAGGTTCAGATTCTTCAGCTCACAGTAATGCAGAGGTTCTCAACCTGCGGGTCACAGTTCCACTCAGGGTCCTTTTTCTGCAGACTCCAGGACTGAAGTAGCCTGTTGATATTTGTTTTGTACAAGTGCAGTTTGATTTATAGACAATAAGATCCATTTGTTGCTCTGTTAATACTGAAAACTAGAATATAATACAGACTGAGTGCCACGCTGCTAAAACCCCAGAATGCACTGTGATTCTATTAATAACTAAAACATTACATCATGTGGCCTTTAAACACAGAATCACTGACTGAACCTGAACCTGTTCTGATGAACATAAAACTTCCCTTCTTCTAACAGAGAATAACTTCCTGTCTGTTTTTGTCTGCAGACAGACAGGCAGTCAGACATGTTGCCAGCTCTGACCTCGACTCTCTGCACTATGCTCATCTGCTCTGCACTGATCGAATGTACAGGTGAGACTGACTCAGTAGAAGTACTACTCACCTACTTTAATGCTGAAATCATTAGTTTATTGATCAATGACTCCAACAACAAAATGAATCAACAAGACTGATTTATTAAATGATCTGCTGCCAGTTTGTCTGAGATCATGTCGTAATCTACTGCTTCTCAAAGAAAATGTCTTCATTCCCGTCGGATAATAATTGTGTCTCTACATAATTTCTTAACTGGTTTGTATTTCTACCAAAATGTGTTAAATAATTTCATTAGAGCAAGGGTCTCTCCACCAGAGACCCTCATCCATGGCATCACCTCCCATCTGGATGACTGCAACAGAGTCCTGTCCGGGGTACCAAGATGGACAGGCTCCATTATGTGCAGAACTCAGCTGCCAGGGTTCTCACCCGCACCAAGCCCTGGCAGCACATCGCCCCCACCCTCATCCACCTTCACTGGCTCCCAGTCAAGTCCCATATCTCCTACAAAATCCTCCTTCTCACTTACAGTCCCTCCATACCCTTGCCCCCCAGTACCTATCAGACCTCCTTCGCTCCTATACCCCATCCCAGAATTCAATTCAGTTTTATTTATATAGCGCCATATCATAACAAAGTAATCTCAGGGCACTTTTTCGAGTAGAGCAGTTGTAGACCGACTCTTTATATTCACAGAGACCCAACAATTCCCACCATGAGCAAGCACTAGGCGACAGTGGCAAGGAAAAACTCCCTTTTAACAGGTAGAAACCTCGAGCAGAACCAGGCTCTAGGTGGGCGGTCATAATAATAGCAATACTAATAATAAGAACAATAACAGCAATAGCAGCAGTGGGTGCAGAGCAGGAGCACGGGGGCAGCAGGTGCAACCATAGATCCAGACTCTACAGCTCCGGAGGCAGAAACACCTGCAGAAAGCAACAGAGAGAGAGAGAGAGAGAAAGCACACAACTACGGGAAGAAGTTGAATTAGTAACAAGCATTGATGGGATATGAGGGCGTACAGATGGAGAGGAAGAGGAGGAGAGAGGAGCTCAGTGCATCATGGGAAGTCTCCCAGCAGTCTAGGCCTATATCAGCATAACTAAGGGGTGGCTCAGGGGTCACCTGAGTCAGCCCTACTATAAGCTTTATCAAAGAGGAAAGTCTTAAGCCTACTCTTAAATGTGAAGAGGTTGTCCACCTCCCGTACACAAACTGGGATCTGGTTCCACAGAAGAGGAGCTTGATAGCTGAAGGCCCTGGCTCCCATTCTACTTTTAGAGACTCTAGGAACCACAAGGAACCCTGCATTCTGGGAGCGCAGTGCTCTAGTGGGGTAATAGGGTACTATGAGCTCTTTAAGATATGATGGTGCCTGACCATTTAGGGCTTTGAAGGTGAGGAGAAGGATTTTAAATTCTATTCTGGATTTTACAGGGAGCCAGTGTAGAGAAGATAATATTGGAGAGATATGATCTCTTTTCCTGGTTCTTGTTAGTAAACCTGCCGCAGCATTCTGGATCAGCTGGAGAGTCTTAAGGGACTTATTGGGGCAGCCTGATAATAGAGAGTTGCAGTAATCCAGTCTAGATGTAACAAATGCATGGACTAGTTTTTCTGCATCTGTTTGAGACAGGATGTGCCTGATTTTTGCAATGTTACGTAATTGAAAAAAGGCAGTCCTTGAAGTTTGTTTTATGTGGGAGTTAAAGGACATATCCTGATCAAAGATAACTCCAAGATTCCTTACGGTGTCCCTGGAGGCCAGGGCAATGCCGTCTAGAGAAACTATATCTTTAGATAATGTGTTTCGAAGGTGTTCGGGGCCAAGTACAATAACTTTGGTTTTGTCTGATTTTAACATCAGAAAATTGCAGGTCATCCAGGTTTTTATGTCCTTAAGGCATGCTTGAAGTTTAGCTAATTGATTGGTTTCATCTGGCTTGATTGATAAATATAACTGGGTATCATCTGCATAACAATGAAAATTTATGGAGTGCTTCCTTATAATATTGCCTAAAGGAAGCATATATAAGGTGAATAGAATTGGTCCAAGCACAGAACCTTGTGGAACTCCATGACTAACTTTGGCGTGCATGGAGGATTCATCGTTAACATGTACAAACTGATATCGATCTGATAAATAGGATTTAAACCAGCTTAGTGCGGTGCCTTTAATGCCAATTAAATGTTCTAGTCGCTGTAATAGAATGTGATGGTCAATGGTATCAAATGCGGCACTAAGATCTAATAAGACAAGTACAGAGACAAGTCCTTTGTCGGATGCAATTAGAAGGTCATTTGTAACTTTCACTAGTGCTGTCTCTGTGCTATGATGCTCTAAATCCTGACTGAAAATCCTCAAACAGCTTGTTGTTGTGTAGAAAGTCACACAACTGATTGACGACTGCTTTCTCAAGGAGGGTTAGATATAGGTCTATAATTTGACAAAACCCCTGGATCAAGAGTGGGCTTTTTTAGAAGAGGTTTAATTACAGCTACTTTAAAGGACTGTGGCACATAGCCTTTTAATAAGGACAGATTGATCATATCTAGTAAAGAAATGCTAACTAAGGCTAAAACGTCTTTAAGCAGCCTAGTTGGGACGGGGTCTAAGAGACACGTTGATGGTTTAGATGAGGAAATCATGGAAATTAGTTGACTATGGTTGATGGGAGAAAAGCAGTCTAAAGAATCTGCTGTCCTCGGACATGGCTCTGCTCACCACCCCCTCACAGAGTTATGGGGACAGAGCCTTCATTGTGGCAGCCCCCACACTCTGGAACCCGACAGAGATCCACAGTGCTGCATCTCTGCACATTTTCAAAACCTCCCTCTTCACCAAGGCCTATGGACAGAACTAACTCCGTTATCCCCGGCAAACATGGCTACTATCATTTTATGTTATTGTGTTTGTTTTGTCCGTCTCCTTATGTGTACAGTGTCCTTGGGTTTCCTGAAAGGCACTATAAAAAGTTTTTTATTAAGAGAAATACTGAAGATTTCCTGTCAACCATCAGAACTGAAGAATGTCTTTGACTTATATTTGTAAGAATAATATTAGTAGTATGAGCAGTATGTGTGTACACTCTGATACAGTTTGTCATGTTTCATTCAGCTCCACCTGCAGGTTCTACTGTTGTTCTACTTGTTTGAACAGTGTTTCTGTTTTGTCCACCCCTCAGTGTTCCTGGATCCGTCGTCGGCAGGTCAGATCCTTCGCTCGTCGTCCAGGGGGCGTCGAGCCAACTCCTTCTTCCTGGAGGAGATGTTACCAGGAGACCTGGAGAGGGAGTGTTATGAGGAGAGCTGCTCGCAGGAGGAGGCCGCCGAGATCTTCCAGACCAAAGAGAAGACGGTAAGAGCAAGGTCCAAACTGAGGGTCGGGACCCCACAGGAGGCCACTGAAAAAACTCACAGAGTTTTAAAGACTACATGTGAAACAACACAAACATGATGTGGTGTGGTGTCTTTTTTAATACGACCACTAGGGGGCACCAAGTCTGACATTTTCAACTTTTACATACAGAAGCTTTAACATTTTATGTTCAGAGTTTTCTGATCGTCTTCATCCAAACAACATCCAGTCACCTGTGGAGGTCAGAGGTCACAGCACCCTGACGGTTACTCCCAGTACTGCATATATTAACTCTGAGTTTCTTGTTCCACAGCTGGAGTTTTGGTACAAATACACAAGTGAGTATTAACATTACATTTCATTTATTAAGCTGAAGCTTTTATCCAAATCAATTTACAATAAGTGCATTCAACCATGTGGATACAAACCAAACAGGTCCCCCTCGTAGTTAGGAAACAGCTGGGTCCCCTCATAGTGAGGGAGTAGCGAACTGATTAGCAGTAACAGAGTGTAGTGGACAGGCTGGGGTTTACGGTTTGACCATGTCCTGGATGTAGGATGGGCCTGAGCCATTTGCAGCACGGTAAGCAAGTATCAGTGTGTTGAATCGGATTCGAGCCGCCACCGGCAGCCAGTGCAAGGTGCAGAGGAGCGGTGTAGTGTGGGAGAACGTAGGTAGGTTGAAGACCAGCTGAGCTGCATTCTGGATGGGCTGCTGAGGTCAGATGGCACATGCAGGCACAGCAGCCAGGAGTGAGCTGCAGTAGTCAAGGCACGAGATGGGAAGAGCCTGGATCAGAACCTGCGCCACCTTCTGGGTGAGGAACAGACGTATCCTCCTGATGTTGTGGAGGATGAATCTGCAGAAGCAGGTTGTTGCAGCGATGTTGAGAGCGAAGGACAGCTGATCATCCAGTGTCACACCCAGGTTCCTGGCAGTCCGATACGAGGACACCACAGTGTTCTCAATGGTAATGGAGCCATGTGACTTGATGTAAAGAGAAAAGAGGAAGAGACCCAGAACAGAACCTTGAGGGACCCCAGTAGGAGGCTACAAGGTTCAGACACAGACTCTCTCCAGTTACCCTGTAAGTGCAGTCCTTGAGGTAGGATGTGGACAGGGAGAGTGCAGAGCCTGAGACTCCCAGTTGGATGAGTGAACCGTGATGTGTTCAGGTGTCTCTCCTGTGTGTCGTAGATCTGAACCCCTGTTGGACCAACCCCTGTCTAAACGGAGGGATCTGCACTCTGGATCGAGGAGAATTCATGTGTCTCTGTCCTCCTCAGTACCATGGCAAGACCTGCGACTCAGGTAAACAACATCTGTATTTTTAATTGATTGTTTATTTGAGTGTCCTGCACCATCTGGGCTTACAAGACACTAGACAGCAACAACAAACAGGATGGTCACGTCATTTCCACAAATTCAAAAAGAGAACATTTCAAAACATTAAATTGACAGAAATGTCTTACTATGATTGCATTTTCTATAAATCTCACCAAGACAAAAATCTGCTCATTAAAGAGCCGACTCAACATTTCACCTTCAGACAACCCAAACAGGTCAGGGTTCTTCTACTGAATCTTTTCAAACAGATGGTTCCTCTGGTCACTGTACTTAAGGCAGTGGAATACAAAATGAAATTCAACCTCAACACCACCAGGATCACATACACATAAACGCTGCTCCTCAGGAACACCTTTATATCTGCCAGCAGTAAGGGACCTGTTCTTACCTGAGCACACAGGGACTCTGTCCTCTCTGTGAAGTAAAGGTTATATATGGTTCTGAGCAGTAATCTTCTTTCATTTTAACTTTGGCTTCTTCCAAATCTCCTCCTTCCATTGTTCCTGATGGATCTTTACTAGGTTTTGTTTGACTATATTTATATTACACTGCAGATTATTCCTGAAAATAAAATGTAAATCAGAAAGAGTAAATATTAGATAACTGTGTGCTCTGTGCCAGTTAAAGATCTGTTTGTTCAGCCGGTTCCACAGCCGAACTGTTTCACATCTCTACTACTGATACTACTGTAACTACTGCACACAGTACTACTGATACTACTGTAACTACAGCACACAGTACTACTGCACACAGTACTACTGATACTACTGTAACTACTGCACACAGTACTACTGATACTACTGTAACTACTGCACTTAGTACTACTGATACTACTGCACACAGTACTGTCACATGTTACAGCTGTTTGAGCGCACATTTAACAGTGATACTCTGGTGTATTTATATTTGGGTTATTGATACACATACACCGTCCTGCTGCCCCAAATACTCACTAGAGCACCAAATGTGGATTCATCCGCCGCTGAAAATAGTCCCCAACAAAGTCACTGTTTCCTCCTGTTCTCTGCTTTACAAGACCTGACTCCCAGCCCATGTCCCCTTCAACAGCTCACTGGGCAGTACATTTATGCACCCAAGGAAGCCCCTCATGGCTCTGGATAGCATTACTGTTGGGCACCTTAAAACCGTGCGCTCCTGCAGCCAGTCATCGAACTCAGAGCTCTGAAAACACCCTGCTAACTGTGTATTATTGTAATTGTTTTAATAATTGTGTTTGTATTGTGTGTAGTGGTGTTGGAGTGTCGCTATAGAAACGGTGGCTGTATGCAGTACTGCAGAGACCTGCTGGGTGGAGCCGGAGTTCAGTGTGGCTGCGCTGACGGATTCCAACTGGATCCTGACGGACGCCAATGCTCCCAGACCGGTAACACTCACAGAACTCATGTTACTAATATAAATACTGCAACTACTGCATACAGTACTACTGATACTACTGTAACTACTGCATACAGTACTACTGCATACAGTACTACCGATACTACTGTAACTACTGCATACAGTATTACTGCAACTACTGCAACTACTGCATACAGTACTACTGATACTACTGTAACTACTGCACACAGTACTACTGATACTACTGTAACTACAGCACACAGTACTACTGATACTACTGTAACTACAGCACACAGTACTCCTGCACACAGTATTACTGATACTACTGTAACTACTGCACACAGTACTACTGATACTACTGTAACTACAGCACACAGTACTCCTGCACACAGTATTACTGATACTACTGTAACTACTGCACACAATACTACTGATACTACTGTAACTACTGCACACAATACTACTGATACTACTGCATACAGTACTACTGATACTACTGTAACTACTGCACATAGTACTACTGATACTACTGTAACTACTGCATACAGTATTACTGCAACTACTGCATACAGTACTACTGATACTACTGTAACTACTGCATACAGTACTACTGATACTACTGCATACAGTACTACTGATACTACTGTAACTACTGCACATAGTACTACTGAAACTACTGTAACTACTGCATACAGTATTACTGCAACTACTGCAACTACTGCATACAGTACTACTGATACTACTGTAATTACTGCATACAGTACTACTGCAACTACTGCATACAGTACTACTGATACTACTGTAACTACTGCACACAGTACTACTGATACTACTGTAACTACTGCACACAGTACTACCGATACTACTGTAACTACAGCACACAGTACTACTGCACACAGTACTACTGATACTACTGTAACTACTGCATACAGTATTACTGCAACTACTGCATACAGTACTACTGATACTACTGTAACTACTGCATACAGTACTACTGATACTACTGCATACAGTACTACTGATACTACTGTAACTACTGCACATAGTACTACTGAAACTACTGTAACTACTGCATACAGTATTACTGCAACTACTGCAACTACTGCATACAGTACTACTGATACTACTGTAATTACTGCATACAGTACTACTGCAACTACTGCATACAGTACTACTGATACTACTGTAACTACTGCACACAGTACTACTGATACTACTGTAACTACTGCACACAGTACTACCGATACTACTGTAACTACAGCACACAGTACTACTGCACACAGTACTACTGATACTACTGTAACTACTGCATACAGTATTACTGCAACTACTGCATACAGTACTACTGATACTACTGTAACTACTGCATACAGTACTACTGCAACTACTACATACAGTACTACTGATACTACTGTAACTACTGCATACAGTACTACTGATACTACTGTAACTACTGCACATAGTACTACTGATACTACTGCATACAGTACTACTGATACTACTGTAACTACTGCACACAATACTACTGATACTACTGCATACAGTACTACTGATACTACTGTAACTACTGCACACAGTACTACTGATACTACTGTAACTACAGCACACAGTACTACTGCACACAGTACTACTGATACTACTGTAACTACTGCATACAGTATTACTGCAACTACTGCAACTACTGCATACAGTACTACTGATACTACTGTAACTACTACATACAGTACTACTGCAACTACTGCATACAGTACTACTGATACTACTGTAACTACAGCACACAGTACTCCTGCACACAGTATTACTGATACTACTGTAACTACTGCACACAATACTACTGATACTACTGCATACAGTACCACTGATACTACTGTAACTACTGCACACAGTACTACTGATACTACTGTAACTACTGCACACAGTACTACTGATACTACTGTAACTACAGCACACAGTACTACTGCACACAGTACTACTGATACTACTGTAACTACTGCATACAGTATTACTGCAACTACTGCAACTACTGCATACAGTACTACTGATACTACTGTAACTACTACATACAGTACTACTGCAACTACTGCATACAGTACTACTGATACTACTGTAACTACAGCACACAGTACTCCTGCACACAGTATTACTGATACTACTGTAACTACTGCACACAATACTACTGATACTACTGCATACAGTACCACTGATACTACTGTAACTACTGCACACAGTACTACTGATACTACTGTAACTACTGCACACAGTACTACTGATACTACTGTAACTACAGCACACAGTACTCCTGCACACAGTACTACTGATACTACTGTAACTACTGCACACAATACTACTGATACTACTGCATACAGTACTACTGATACTACTGTAACTACTGCACATAGTACTACTGATACTACTGTAACTACTGCACTTAGTACTACTGATACTACTGTAACTACTGCACTTGGTACTACTGATACTACTGTAACTACTGCACACAATACAACTGATACTACTGCATACAGTACTACTGATACTACTGTAACTACTGCACACAGTACTACTGATACTACTGTAACTACAGCACACAGTACTACTGATACTACTGTAACTACTGCACACAGTACTACTGATACTACTGCACACAGTACTGTTACATGTTACAGCTGTTTGAGCGCACATTTAACAGTGATACTCTGGTGTATTTATATTTGGGTTATTGATACACATACACCGTCCTGCTGCCCCAAATACTCACTAGAGCACCAAATGTGGATTCATCCGCCGCTGAAAATAGTCCCCAACAAAGTCACTGTTTCCTCCTGTTTGTTTGATAAAAACTACAGTGAGCAACTGTTTGAAACATCAAACTATAGATTTGTGTTTGTAAAGATTTACGTCTTCAGTAGGAACCAATGGGCTTGGAGCTGAGAGCCACAGACAGGAAGTCAGATAGGACTGAGAACCACAGACAGGAAGACAGACAGGACTGAGAGCCACAGACAGGAAGTCAGACAGGACTGAGAGACACAGACAGGAAGTCAGACAGGACTGAGAGATGGACTCATGTTGTTGGTTTGAGTCTGAACATGGTGGATTTGTAGACAAAGTCAGTCACAGCAGACTGATCCTTTAAATAAACAGTCTGTGAGATTTCTTGTGTAAAGTCAACAGTATTTTTTCTTCTTCCTGTCCAGTGTCGTTCCCCTGCGGCCGTCAGCAGAGGGAGTTTTTGTACCGAGGTCGCTCTCTGTGGAGTCACTCTGAGCAGGTCAACGTCACCATGGAGATGGACACCATGTTGGATGACAACAGCACAGACAGCTGGGTGCCTAAACTCAACTTAACAGAGACAGAGGAGAAGTTGATGACAGTAAACGCAACGTCTAGACAGAGAGGAGCAAATGAGACAGAGCTGAGGTGGGAGGAGGGGGGAGAAGAGGAGGCGGGGATGCTTCGTATCGTGGGTGGAGTCCTGGAGAAACAAGGAGGGAGTCCCTGGCAGGTGCGGGGACATTTTAAACTAAAGTTCATTCATTTTACATGTATTTAAAGCAGCTGTAATGTATCTTTCTATAATAATAATGTATGAGGTGACAGTGTGTTGTTGTTGTTGTTGTGTGTCAGCTGAATCTGTACGGGGCTTTATAGTGAGCGTCGTTTTCATGGAAGAAGTTCAACATATCAACTTAAAGCTGATGATGTGTTAATGTTGAGTTCACAGACTGTTTCTGCTGAAAATACAAACATCAGTTAGTGCAGGTTAATGATTATTATAAGTGTGTGTGTGTGTGTGTGTGTGTGTGTGTGTGTGTGTGTGTGTGTTCAGGTTCTGCTCCACAGGTCTGATGGTTATGGTTTCTGTGGAGGGACTCTGGTCTCTGATCGGTGGGTGGTCTCTGCTGCTCACTGCTTCGAGGAGACCGCAGACCACGTTACTATAGGTGACACCACGTCTGTGTGTTTGTGTTATAAAGTTATAACTTCCTCTCTCCATATAAACTATCTAAAAGTTTAACACTGCCTACCTGAGGACCGTCAGTCTGTGTGTGCTTTCTATTCAGTAAGCCAAAGAGAGACGTGAGGAGGAGGCAAATTCACCGATCAGCAGAGGTGGAGAGTAACTAAGTACATTTATTCAAGTACTGTACCTAAGTGCAAGTACTAACATTTTCTGTTACTTTATACGTCTACTTCATTACAGTTATGTGACAACTTTACCAGCTGCAACATTAAAGTGATGAATAAGTAATGCATCAATAATTATAATCCAATAATGTGAGAGGAGGAGGAAGGAAGAAGAAGAAGAGCTCGTCTCCTTCAGCTAACAAACCAATAACCTGACTCTGATTAAAGGGGTGTGGTCTTAGAGGATCCACCTGTGGCTCTGAGCTCAGGACTGAGGGAAGAAGAGGAATGAGCTGAATGGAAACACCATGTGAGCATAGACAGTCTGTGGTTGGACCAGTCTGTGGTCAATATTAACAGATGAATGATGTCTGTGTGCAGGAGACTTTGATAAGCACCGTCCTGATCCAGGTGAGCAGCTGATAAAGGTTCAGAAGGTCATCGTTCATCCTCACTTCCACTCCTTCACCTTTGACAGTGACATTGCTCTGCTTTACCTCGCTCGGCCCGTCGTCAGGAGCCCCACCGCCGTCCCCGCCTGCCTCCCCGACCCCCACCTCTCCAAATACCTGCTGCAGGTAACTTTATTTATAACACTGATGATTTTCAGTCAGTATGTTAAAGACAGATCTGAGATGAGAGCTGACAGTTTGTGTTTGTGTGCTCAGGAGGGTAACCGGGGCGTGGTGACGGGCTGGGGGGTCACTCAGTACCTGGGCAGGTCCTCCCGGTTCCTCAGGAAGGTGGCGCTCCCGGTGGTCAGCTACCGAGACTGCACAACATCCACTGAACAGGTGATCAGATCCACCTGAGAGCAGCCAGAGAACACATTCATGTTCCCTTAGTTGCTTCACTTACAGGAGGCAACGTTCACTAAATGCAGCTGATCTACAGTGAATGAATGAATAAATTATGTTCCACAGTTATTTTACTTTGTCAGTTGCTCCGTACAGCAAATATGAACTTTACTACGTTTCTTTTTAATTAGATTGTTGACCAAAGAGACAATCCCCATTTCCAGCTGCAGTAGATGCTGTACACACTGTTCACTGTACATACTGTACAAATACACTGTACACAGTGTATACACTATACATACTTAACATACTGTTAACTGTACACAGTGTATACACTGAACACATTGTATACACTACACACTGTACACACTATACATACTTAACATACTGTTAACTGTACACAGTGTATACACTGAACACACACTGTACACACTTCTCTACATCAAGATCTGTAATTCAGGTGGAGAATAAATTTTTTTTTTTATTATTTTGCCTAAAAACAGTCAAATTCGGCAGAATCAGCCTTAAATAAAAAGCCGTCATGTGTAACATGATGTGATCATGACCTCAGCAGTGTTTCCAGTCAGTTTCTAACATGTTGTCTCCGTCCTGCAGGTGATCACAGACAACATGTTCTGTGCAGGTTACCTGGAGGCCGGTATGGACGCCTGCAGTGGAGACAGTGGAGGACCGTTCGTGGTGAACTACAGAGGGACCTGGTTTCTGACCGGGGTGGTCAGCTGGGGAGAGAAGTGTGCTGCAAAGGGGAAGTACGGAGTTTATACCCGACTAGGGAACTTCCTGAACTGGATCCAAGACACCATGGAGAGACCAGACATCAACGGCACAGAGAGCTGAGATAGCTGCGATCTCATTGGCTGTGCATCCAGCCGTCATGGTTAACACCTGGTGCTGCATCGGCGTCCTCACTCTCTCCACAGGAAACAAAGATCAAACAGCAAACGACTCAAAACACCACAATTTACACACAGCTGCTTCCTCTCTGCTTCTTGCTTTTGTTCTTTTTCACTTTAACATAAAAGTTACAGTTTGTGTTGTAACATTTTGTCAAAGAACACGTGTGTGTTTGTTTGTGTGTGTGTTCGCCCTGGAGGTTTATGTGTTTACAGCGCGTTTCAGGTTTGGTTAGTCTTAAAAAGCAATTTAGAAATGTATCAGAATTCTAATTTGTTGTTCTAGTTCGTTGTATGTTAACTTCACCAAACTGTCCTCATTGAGCAGAGAAGCCAAATCTTTGTGAACTTTTCTAGTTAAAGTTAAGTTGTGTTGTTAGCTTTATATTTCTTAATAACCTCTGTAAAATGATGATATATGAAACATGCTGACAGTTGTGACTAAATAACTCAAAGCTTTTCAGAAAATGACATTTCTTTGCAGAAAGTGTTTATTTCATTTCATTAATATGACTTATACATATGAGTGTAAAATATAATAACACTGTAGTGAAGAAGCGATAGCATCAGTATAAGATACAAAGATACAGAAACACTTTGAAGAAGCCACATTATTAAACATATTTGTATTGGACATGTATTCAGTTTGTCTCTTCTCTCATTTCTCTGTCACATCTTCTTCCTGACATTTAATACAGCAATAAATGCTGTCAGCGCCCCCTACAGGCTGCAGGGTTCATTACAGCCACAACAACATCCTGATGATTTATCTGTTCTGTAGAGTCTGAGCAGCAGTGGAGATAAACATGTAGAGTTTGTCCTGATGGGGGCGCTAGAGGAAAGACCATGGAGTCATTCAAATCTGAAGGGTTCGTCCTCTGGAGAGCAGGAATATACACTGTACATTATAATAACTGTCTGCAGGCAGTGAGTCAAGACAAACACCAATAAATAACACAGAGGGAGTGTAGCACAGGATTCTGGGATAGAAAATGGAGTACGTTAGAGTTCAGGTCTTTGGTGGAATTAAAGTCTCATTCACACAAAATCTAGTGTTCGGTCAGGACTTTGTAAAGCTAAATCACTAACATATAAGTTCTACAAACATGTTGAACTTAAAGGCAGAAATCATCTGCTTTTTCTTTCAAATGTTAGCTGCAGACTTCAGAAGCTGTTCTTCAACACTGAACTCTGTGTTTAGTTTAGAAATCTAATCACACGTGTGATTTACACAACTATCTCACTACTGCAGAACAGCTCAAACCTTCTCTGATAGAAAGAAAAGGTCAAAGAAAGTCAAGAGAACATGAAAAAGACAATGAAAAACAGCTACAGAGGACATGTGATCGAAGGACGTGATCAGAGGACGTGTGATCGAAGGACGTGATCAGAGGACATGTGATCGGAGGACATGATCAGAGGACGTGTGATTGGAGACATCTCACCACCAGGGGGCAGCATGAAGCTGCTTCTGTATCCAGTCCACATATTTAGCCACTCGGGTGTAGACTCCATACACCCTCTGACTCCCACACTCCTCCGGCCCACCCCAGGACACCAACCCAAACACCACCCACCTCCGGCTGACCCCGTCCTCCATCACAAATGCCCCCCCGCTGTCCCCCAGGCAGGTGTCCCGCCCCCCCTCGAAGAAGCCGGCGCAGAACATGTTGTCGGTGATGTTGTAGCTGACAGAGCGCGAGGCGTAGCTCGCCTGACACTCGTCCTGAGAAACCACCGGCAGCTTCACATACTGCAGGAGGTCAGAGGTCATCCCAAGGTCAGCTGCTGCCGCGGGGTCAGAGATTAGCGTGGTGGGGTCGCCAGACGACGGGGAGGAGGAAGAGGAGGTGTTGAGGTTGGAGATTCCCCAACCAGCAACTACACCCAGAGAGTTAGGGAGAGGAGTGGGGGGGTCATCCTGAAAAAGAGAGAGCGGTCAAAGGTCATCATGTGGTCAGTTCAAGAAAATATTTTCAGTAATATGTTTCTACAAGAGGACATCTTTTCTGTCCTCACGTTGCTTCTGTGTCCTAGTTTTACAAAGAAAACTAAAACTCAGCAGTATTCATCATGTGTGACCTGAGTACAGAGTATTTCCTGTAGTAGCAGTAGTATCAGTAGTATTTGTCCCACCTTGTTGTGAGGTGGTGGGAGACAGACGGGAAGGATGAGCTCATTAAACTCCACCCGGTCCCTCAGCTTCAGCAGTGCAACGTCGTTGTTGTAGTTGTTTGGTTGGAAGTCTGGGTGGAGGAAGATTTCCTCCACTGAACGGTTGGTGGCCAAACGTTTGTCTCCAGCGTTGTGGAGACCGAGGAACACCTAAAAGACAGGTACTGGTTATACAGGTTATACTGGTCTGTAACATCTGGAAACCTGCAGGTTTCACCAGATCAGCCTAAAGGACACAGAGTACAGGTTCAAATATTTTCTCTAATATTAACGCACATAATATCAAAATCTAATGAGCAGATCCTCATTAATATCTTGATCTCAGTGCAGCTCTCCAGAGGATGAACCCTGAGATTTGAATTTACAGAGTACATTTCAGCCACTATAGAAAAGACGGTGGGCTTGATATATCTTTAAACACTGAAAATCTTTTGCCAAAATATTTCACTAAAGTAAAACAGGTGAAATTAAAAAGAAAAGCAGCAGTAAGTTTCCTCCTCAGACCTTGACGTGTTCACGGGCCACGGGAACAACGCTGGTGTCCCTCCTCTGGGACCTCAGGACATGGGCAGCCGTAAGGACCCAGGACTCTGACAGCAGGGCCCCAGAGCCAAACCAGCGGTCCTCTGGGACCCGGGACAGATCCTCTACACTGAGTAGAACCTGCCAGGGGAACATGCCGGGCTCAGCGCTGCGACCGCCCACGATCCGCTTCACCTGAGGGGGGAGAGAGCGGGCCGGCCGGCCGCAGGCTGGACGGAGACACGGAGAGGAGACAGATACTGTCTTAACAACTGCTGCTCTACTTTATGTCCTACTGTATGTACTACCTTATGTACTGTTAGCACTTGTTCATGTATTACATGAAATACAAGGTTAATTACATTTGATCCGGGCTCACGTGTTACCTGGCAGGCAGCTTGGCAGTCTGGTTCCTGATTCTGAACTGATCCAGTCTCCACTCGGCCCACAGCTGTATGAACCTACAACATACAAACACACATCAGGTTTGGACTTGTATACTTGTGAGGACCCTCATTCAGAGCTCTCAAACAGCCCGTGAAGAGTTAACCCTTCGAATGATTCTCAAAGGTCCTCATAAAGATGGAAGCACACACACACACACACCCACCAAGTAGAAACCAGTCTCAAAGGAAAATAACTTTACATTCAGGGTATTTATATATATATATATATATATATATATATATATATTGACTGTTTCAGGAATCAGTTTGTTTGTATTGATCCAGTTCAGACAGAACCTGCTGCAGTTTGACCACATGACATCATGATGATGTCACTCTGACACAAATGACAGCAGATGATAAAAATAAAGTGTTGAGAAAAACACAATCCTTAATTAACTTCTAAAATATTAATTTGTATCTAGATACTAAAATAGGTATACTAAGTACTGCATCCTGTACTACAATACTACTAAAGTATAATTACTGTAACCAACAGCGTTTCAAACCAGTACTACAGTACTAACAGTACTAATACTCTCACTGTTGATGTAGTTCAGTCGGACGGTGTCCTCCCTGCAGACATACTGAACAGTCGATCCAAACAGTGTGCTGTTGTCATGACTACCAAACACCACGTCAGCCATGGCGACTGCCTTCGGACTCCCACAGTCCACCACTGTGACAGAGAGGAGACCAATCAGCTGTCAGTGTGAACAGAGAGGACGCTGATGTGATGAAGACTAAACTAAACTGGACCAACAGGGTCTCTGATCTGGATCAGTCTCACATGATGCACATCTGTCTCCTCTAGAATTAGCAGGGTTGGTTTAGCTGCAACAGGCGGCATGACTCAGAATAAATACTTATTAAACAGTAAATGAATCTCACGTATTTATACTGTAAATGTTACTTTGATAACTACAGGAGCAGATTCGGTGGATTTAGTTTCCAGTACAGAACAAGTTGACAGCAGCATCTGGACTGACGTGACGCTTCGGGATGTTTTTAATTTCATGACATTGAACTCACAGTGCAGATATTAGAGCGACTCGTGATGAAGAGGATGTTTGATGAAATGAACAGTGATGATTTAATTTGAATGTTTTATGAAAGTGAAAACATGAACTGTAACATTAAAGTCGTACCTGTTCAGGTGTTCAGGCAGAAGCTTTAAAGCAGCAGGACTCTGTGTGTTTACATGATTACAGTATTGATCAGTTTAAAGTTACACCACCAGTCAGGACTGTTCTACTAAATACCACCAGGGTTCAGATCTCCACACAAGTCTGATTGTTGCTGTGACTTTACTGATCACACAGCAGCTTCAGATTATTATTACTGTTATTAACAGATTATTGCACAGAAACACATGACTGCAGATTCTGTTTTTAATTTGTTTTATTAGAAATTAATTTAAAACTACTGACACACTAATGAAGTGTTCCTACAGGATCTCTATCGGCCAATAAGAATCACTCTCTGTGATTGGTTAAGATGCTGGACAGAGAGCGCCTCCTCCTCCCCGAGTCTGTTTCTACAGAGAGAAAGACAGAAAGAGAGAGAGACAGCAGGAAGGACAGTGTTTGTTGTGTCTCTTCACATGGAAAAGCCCTGAAACACAGTCTGACTGTTGGACATGAGACAAAGACTGCACCGCTATAAAGCAGTGACGTGATGCTGCAGTATGTCTGACTGTATGACGACTTTGATTTCATTTCTGTCAGAGCACGAGACCATGGTCCTCTGACAGGCTGTAAACCAGCAGAGTAACACACGCGTCCTGTTGGGATCATCACTAATATTTTGCAGCGTCGACGACCTCTGATGCTACAAAGACCAGCGGATCACATTCACTGCAGAATTCAGCTATTTAAAGGAAACTCAACCTGTCAAAGTGATTAAAGAAAATGTTTATGACCAGGTCTAAAAGAGATTTTAATCTTATTTTCCCTCGTTCAATAAAGAGTTTAGGCTTCAGCTCTGAGGGAAAGACGTTTTAGTTCAGCAACATTTCAATGTTTTCATAATGACGTTTCCTATAAAGGAAACAGGATGTAATGTTCCACAGAAACAGAGTCGTCTTACTCTCACAGTGAGGAGGACTGCTGCTCCACGATCCATCAGCCTGACAGTCCAACTGATAATGATCCAGATACTCTCCGTCCTGAACCACAGAGACATGAAGACACAGAACCAGAGACACGAGAGGCTGAAGGTCCTGAAACAAAACCTCACCAACACTGAATAATTCCAAACACATGAACTCTGTATATCAAAACCCTGCTGTCCTTCAGCAGGTGTTTGAACCACTAGAGGGCGCCACAGGTTTTCTTCTGAGGACAGAGCCAGCAGCAGGAGGACTCCAATCATTTAAGTAAAAGTACCAATACATTCATGTAAAAGTAAAAGTTTTAAAATGTTTGTTTCTGCAGGGGAGGAACAACTGAGACGCCCCGCCAAAATAAAGTACCTCAGTGTTCCAGCAGGAAGTGGCTTTACCTTCAGCAGTCGGTATCCAGGCTCACAGCTGAACAGGATGTGATCTTTGAAGGAGTATTCTGATTGGACAGGGTTCAGCAGGGCATTGGGCGGGGCTTCAGGTACCAGACACTGACTTCCTGTCAGGACAGCATTTAAGGAATTTTATTTTTTAAATACGTCTGCTGACTGCTGCATGTTAACAGGGTGTGTGTGTGTGTGTGTGTGTGTGTGTGTGTCTACCTGTAGCAGTGTACGTGAGCCTCCAGCCCAGGTTTTCTCCTGAGTTGTCGCTGTGGAAGGCGACTGTGACGACGTTGCTGTCGGTCTGAATCTCTCCTGGAGATCGATCGCCACAGAACGGACCGAACTCACTGCTGCCCGCTTTAATCTGACACACAGACAGCTGGTTAATGACCACACACGTCAGGTGTGTCTGTACAGGTGTGTGTGCAGGTGTGTGTGTCGTCCTGACTTTGACATGGTCATAGGGGCAGCTGACGTCGGGGTGGTCCTCCACATCAAAGCGGGGGTCAAATTGGAGGCGGAGCCTGAAGCCCGGCTCCACCTCGATCCGGTACGAACACTCTGAGCTCTTCGGGTACGGAGAGGGGAAATCAATGCTGCTCAGGACACCGGAGCGGTCCCTGAACACACCGTCACTGCACTCCACTGAACACACACACACACAAACATTAAATCAGGTGACTGAGGTTTTTCAGTGTTTTTGGTCTGAGGAGCTCCACACCTTCAGTTGAGTCCCTCAGGCTCTCACTGATGCATATATCAAAGTGTGGACAGGTGTTTCAGTAAACGAGCTCTGGAAGCTGATTGGATGATACCTGTCCAGCAGCACATGGAGGAGAGCTGAAGTAATGTGTGTGAGTGCTGCAGCTGAAAACACACCTCAACATCATGTGACAAATTATCAATGAAAAGATGGATCTCATCACAAGACGATAAGTTACATGTACTCATATATACACAACTATCTGAGCAGGTGGGGCATGTTATATGTGACAACACTGATGATAAATAAATTTTGTGTGGTAACATCAGGACTGTCTGCATGATGAATCATGTTTATAATAAAGCGATCAGAATCTAAAGGTCCTGATCGTATTGATGAAGGATAAACGATGGATGACTTATTCTGTGTGTGAAGTGAAGGTGTGTAGTTGTTTTGTTGATGCAGGAAGTGTAAATGTTGTCGATTCTATCAGGAAATCTAAATAAAATCTTTAATAAAATCAAAGTTTCAGTAGTTTGTGTCAAAGAGGCAACACATGAAGCCAATCACCCAAAAACTATCTAACAAACTGCTGTCAGCTCAACCAAATATATATAATATAATGTAATATAATGTAATGTAATGTATTATAATATTAAAGCTGCAAGCAGCGATGAACGGGCCCTCGCACACCTGCGCACGTCGGGGAGTGCAGCGTCCGCCGCCTTGCATGCAGACGTCTTCAGGGCGGGGGGGTCACGAAACGTGTGAAGTTTGAGGCCTCTAGGACAAAGCACAGTCCAGTTATAAACCACTTCCTGTTTGGTGGCGAAGGAAAGCACGGGACAGTGTGTGTGTGTGCGCGTGTGTGTGTCTGTGTGTGTGTGTGACAACACAAGATGTCAGCTACAACAGACAGACAGGCAGAGCAGAGCAGAGGGAAGCTGCTGCATGTCAGACTATAAAACGTGTAATTTCCTGCCGTCACTAGGTGGCGCTATGACTGTGGCAGGAAATTTACATGTAGACGCCTTCAGGGCAGGGGGGTGATGAAACATGGCAAGTTTGGGGCCTCTAGGACAATGTACAGGCCAGTTATAAACCACTTCCTGTTTATGGCGAACAATGCGTTGTCACGGAAACGCCGTTTGATGAAACGTCACAATCTTCACAGTGAAGCATCATGAAGGTCTTAAGTGTATCCTCACCAAATCTGATGTGGATCTGGTTAACCTGCTAGGAGTACTGATTAAAAGTATTGGGGCATATAACTTCCTGTTGTCAACAGGTGGCGCTATGACTTTGATTCAATATTGACCCCTACATGTGTTCATGGCGGGAATGTCATCACAGATGAGGAATATGAAAAAGATCCGATCATTTTCAGCCGAGTTACAGCAGTTTGATTGTTCCTGATGGAACATCGAAATTCGCCGAGCCGCTGGCGAAAACTCAATATTATTGATTGTACAGCATCATCAATGTCTTTAGGCTTTATGGGCCAATTTTGAGGTTGTTCTGCTCAACCCACTCTGAGATGCATGTCAGACTGTAAAACGTGACATTTCCTGCCGTCACTAGGTGGCGCTGTGGGTGTGGCTTAAAATTACCATATAGACGTGTTCAGGGCGGGGGGGTCATGACACGTGGTAAGTTTGGGGCCTCTAGGACAATGTATAGTGAAGTTATAAAGCACTTCCTGTTTGGCGGCGAAACACCTAACTTCCACGCCACCTTACGGGCAGACCGTGTAAAAAAAACAAAATCCACGAGTATCGTTTGATGGCCATCTTGTTGAGAAGCCATGGTCCAAGTTTGAAGGCGATCTGATAAAATCTGTAGTGCAAGTTCGCAAAAGTACGTGGTCAGGAAATCGCCAAAAATGAACAGTTTATTAAAAATAACTGACTTCCTGTTGGGTTTAGGGGGGGGTCCCCACAGCCTTTTTTGTAAGTCTGGTTATGATACACATGCATACCAAATTTGGTGCATGTAGGTGAAACGTGTAGTTTGTTAAACGTCTATAGGGAGCGCTACTGAGCCATTTTGCCAACCCCCATGTGTGAGACCTATGAAATATACTTGACTATGAACCATACTTGACGCATGTGCAAAATTTCATGAGTTTTCGAGCATGTTTAGGGCCTCAAAATAGCGATTCTTTCGGACAAAAAATAATAATAATCCTTACAGATACAATAGGGTCCTACGCACGGTAGTGCTCGGGCCCTAATAATGCTGATCATTAAATGAGGTCATGTGGAGACCATGATGATGATGATGACGCAGAGACGTTTTCTGAGTGTTTAAACTGTAAACATGTTGAAGAGTTCATCTGATCAATCAAACAACACCACACAGGGACAGGCTGAGTGTGTGTGTGTGTGTGTGTGTATAAGCCTCCTCCACACAGAAACATGCAGGATATGTAAATATTTACCACCAATCAGCGGCTCCTATCAGTCAGACAGAGGTTAGAGTCCAGATACTGAACACACACACACACACACACACTGCAGTCCTGTCAGCGCCCCCTTGAGGCGGCCGTGATGAACAAACCCCAGAGTCTCAGCTGTTTCACCTCGTTATGTTTTAACTGTTGCAGTGAAACAACCACAGAGCTGTGATATTATATTCAAACTACACTCAGCTAACTCACCGCTGATGGACACAGAGTTTAAACCCTGATCAAACTTTTCTTTCCTCAGTTTCTGGCCTATACAGAAGACGTGTGTAAGAAGTGAACCTGAATGAGCCGTCAGTTTTCTCTTGCAGCTGAAACACAAAGACGTCAAGTGTTTGTGTGACACTGTGACTTGTTGGCAGCAGACTGTAATCAGGATCAGGCTGCTGGAATTCAAATCTGCTGGGAAACACAGTTCACACAGAAACATGTGTGTGGTGCTTCTGTTTGGAAACACAGTGAAGTCAGAGAGGCTGCAGGATTACAGTGCGCCGAGGTCAACTCACATCCACTTTAACATCAGACAGCATAAGCCACTTATACACTATGCCCACTTCAACACATCACACGTATGGAGGCAGGTTTCTCCTGTCTGCATTATATGGAGATCCACAGGGATCCATGCTGGGCCCCCTTTAACCTTCACCTGCCCGGACACACCACACACCAACACCACGGTGACACAGCTGTACACTCCCCTGTCCATGACTGAGCTCCTGAGCACAGATCAGACAGAAGGGACAGTTCTGAATGATCTCATGTTGACTCCTGACGTGAGGAACCTTAGTGTCCCTCTAAATGCCGACTTTAGTTTCCACAAACAGATAAACTGTGTTTCAAAATTGGATTTTCACCACCAGCAAATAATAGTAGTCAAAAGCAGACCTGCTGTTATAAACTGTGAGCTGCAGAACATCACACCGTCCTGTACCACCAGAAACCACTCTAAGGTTCCTCTGCCAGTCTGTAACATGTGGATCTGCTGATAAGCTGTGATCCAGTCTGGTTCTGATATAGTTTAGTGATTCTGTGATCAGCCTCCTGAGATGAGTTCAGCTTCCTGTGTGTTTGTTGTGAACAGATATCATCTTTATTACTTTTTTGTTCCTTCTCTTCCTTTTCTTCATGTAAAACACTTTTTGATCTTTAAGTGTCTTTAAATCCAACAGAAGTTAAAGAGACAAACGACTGTAGAGACCCTGAACCTTCAGATCTGAGTCTTTACTCTAGCGCCCCCATCAGGACAAACTGGACACTGTTCTCTCTTTGAGCAGCCTCACCTCTGCAGGTGCGATTGTCAGAGTGCAGCAGGTAACCATAGCGACAGGAGCAGTAGTATCCTCCGATGTAGTTGTGACAGAAATGATCACAGAGCAGGTCTTCATCACTCCGGTCACTGCACTCGTCTACATCTGCACAGAGGAAGAGACAAAGACACAAAGAGAGAGAGAGAGACGAAGAGATGAAGAGACAAAGAGAGAGAGACGAAGAGACAAGGAGAGAGAGATGAAGAGACAGAGAGAGAGACGAAGAGACAAGGAGAGAGACGCGGCGGTGTCTCGTTGCGATGCCATCTGTAACATTTGAGTACGTCTGCATGTTTAAAGGACAGTATGTGTTGTAACCCTGGTTCTCTGATCCTCACCCACGGCGCTGTAGTGAGCCATGAATCCGGAGTACCTCTCCTCGTTGGAGAAGTCAGAGGAGAAGAAGACGCTGAGCAAGTTTCTGGGGGAGGTGATGAGCTGCTGAGCCGGCACTGCCTCCGTGTCCGTCTCCTCCCTGCCACAGAACAGGGCCAGCACCTCCCCCTCCGCCTCCACCTGCAGACACAGCAACACATCAGACATCAGAGGCAAGTTATCATCATCAAACAACAGTCACATGAACAGCTCACTCTGTCACCGAGCCCAGTGTGTGGACCTGAAGTCCAGGACCCCAGTTTGATTTAGGATCATAAGCTGAGGGCTCCGGTTCACCGGCGGCTGTGGGGGGTGTGGAGAGGACTGGAGGGAAATCTGTAACAAGTTCAGAGGAGCAGCTGCTCTTAAACTGAATGTGTCTGGTTCTCTGCATCAGGCTGCTTCAGTTAAATAAATAATGCTGAGTTCACTGTAAACTGTCAAACTACATGTGTTCAAATCAACATACATTAAATCAGATTCAAGTGTTTAGCCTGCGAAGCGTCTGCAGCAGAAACCGGTCAGGTTTGTCTCCGTCTCGTTTCTGTGATTAATGTGAAACAACCCCAAAGAAGCTGCTGTTATCCCACACCTGTCACTCTGCAGGCCCACACACACACACCTGCTGTGTTTATGCTGCTGCAGAGAGGTCAGTGGATCAGGGAGGTCGTTCACTCACACTGCTGTTACCTCCTGGCAGATACAATGAGAGTGAACTGGTGTCCTGGTTATGATCAGGTTTTTGGAGGATCCTGGTAAACATCATATCCTGGTTTCAGAAACCTGGATACCTTGATTGCTCCTACAGAAACCTGATCCGGGTTCTGAGCAGTCTCTGTTGGTACAGAACATGGGGACTGAGATCAGAAACCTGGACACTGGTATGATCATGCAGACAGGGAGATGAGGAACCAGGTTCTTCTGCTGACAGCTGAAATTAACCAGTTTGTATTGAAACAGTTATCAGAGACTGCAGCCAGAGTGTCAATGAACAGCAGGTCACACACACACATGCGCGCAGTCAGTCGCAGCCAAACAAAGACAGACTGTGTGTGTGTGTGTGTGTGGGGGGGGGGTCATTCTGTTAGCAGCATGGTAACAGGCTTATATTGAAGTGTGTGCGTGTGTGTGTGTGGGGGGGGGTCATTCTGTTAGCAGCATGTTAACAGGCTCATATTGAAGTGTGTGCGTGTGTGTGTGTGTGTGTGTGTGTGTGGGGGGGGGTCATTCTGTTAGCAGCATGTTAACAGGCTCATATTGAAGTGTGTGCGTGTGTGTGTGTGTGTGAACAGACCATATCATCTCATTAGTACCAGCCTCCTTCCAGCTTCAGTTTCTCTGTGAATTCTTCTTTTTAATCAGCAAAAACTAATCTTGAAATATAAATACTCTGAGTGTGTACATGTGTACATGTGTACATGTGAACGTGTGGAGGTGACGTAGTCAGTGGATGGTGTAGTTAGGATTTGTAACAGAGAGAAGAGAAGTGGGGTTGTTTCATAGAGAACAACAGTTTTACAGTTCAGACTAACTTTAACTAAAGTCCAGCTTGAGTTTAAACTCCGAGTTGAACTCGAGTGTTGAACAGTTCAACAGACTCAGGAACAGTTTTACTGGCGGTGCTGGATGTGGAGACGTTCTGTCAGACTCAGAGGAGAACATTAGAACACATTAAAGGTTCAATCCAGAAGAACATAAAACTATCATCTTATATGAAACAGCAGTAAATAGTAAAGGACCCCTGTGGTACCTGCTTGCTGATCCAACAGTGTCCAGCATTTAGCCTGTTTCAATAGTGTGTGTGTGTGTGTGTGTGTGGATAAAAGCCTGAAGTAAACACACACACTATTGAAACAGGCAGTGCACTATGGGAAGGCAGTCAGCTGCTCTCTTTTGTGTGTTGCAGCTGCTTGTTGTCGAGGGCAGGTTGCCGCGGTTTCTGTGTGTGCACACACACACAGAAACTTTCAGCTGAAAGACTCAACTAGTGCCCCCCCCCCGGGCACTAGTTGAGTCTTTCAGCTGAAAGTTTCTGTCACAGTGACTTCATAATATAAAAGCTGCTGGTTTTTACAGATTTTTACTGAAAATGACTGAGACCTGATCCAGGACCCTGATCCAGGACCCAGGTTTTGGGGTCTTAGTCCCCAGGTCTTGGGTATTAGTCCCCAGTATTGGGGTCTTAGTACCAGGTTCGGGGTCTTAGTCCCCAGGTTTTGGGTCTTATTCTTGTTTTGATCATATTCAGGAAATGAAGGTCTGAAGATCAAAAACCTGGATCAGGTGCTTATCTGGCACAGGGTCCTGGTTTCTATCAGAGTACTCAGCTAGCATATACAAGCTTCTCAACATCTGGATCAGGACTTATCTAGATTTATGAGACCAGGATCTGACAGGAGTGAGCATCAAAAGACGTTAAAGACGTTTCTCTGCAGATCAGGACTTTGTGTTTCCAGCTGCTGAATCTATTTTGGAACTGATCAATAACGTCAGGGCCACGATGTGAAGTCTGACTCTCCTGGATCCTTTTTAAAGGAGCAGTTCGGTTCTGGTTCCTGTTGCAAGAACCAGCAGACATGAAGGAAAAGTACCCATGATGCCATGCTGCCTCACCTTGACGTAGTCGTACTCACACAGGTAGGACGGCTCCAGGTCGAAGTGGCTGAAGTAGAGTTTGATGTGGAAGCCGCCGGGAACGCTGACATTCCAGTGCAGCTGTGTCTCTCGGGGGTACGGCTCCGGGAAGTTTGGCGACTGCAGGCTGCCGTACATCTGAGAGCGAGACAGCAGCTGGGCGTCGACCAGGACCGAGAACAGGACCAGGACTAGAATCAGACTGCAAGACAAAACAGGAAGATTCACATCAGCTGGACCTGCAGGCAGCAGGAAGTTCAGCTCATCAGATTCTCTGAAGAATAAGACACATTTCAGATTTCCAGAAACCAGAAACAGGAGAAGGTCAATGAGTAATTTTTAACATCATATCATCTAATGTTCTAAACTCCCCTTAAATTAGTCAGTTAGTTTATTATTGTATTATTCTGTGGCTCTCTCAGGTTTGATCTTCACTGATTCAGAGTAAAAAGAGGATTCAGTCACAATTTTCTGACAGAACAATAAAACTTTAAAAACAGATTTCAGGAAGAGGAATGTGAAATATAGAAGTTATTGCATTTGAAAGTTGATTGGCTGCTGCTGTGGCCAATCAGCTTTGAGTTCAATATTCATTTCAGAGTTGAATCATTTTGATCTTTTGTGAAGCTGTTTTCTCTTTTCTAATTGAACTCAAGTAAAATTTGACTGGTTTATTTATTTAACTGGTTACACACACACACACACTCCAACCTCCAGAGCGTCATGTTTTAATCATCACAGATGTAAAATAATGACTCGCTGATAGAAACAGATGCGTGTATTGATTATCTCCTGTATTGATCTATAGAGAAAGTTCACTAGGATCAATAAGTTACTGAATCCAAAGCTACCGCAGGAATATTATGGGATATGTGAAGTGCAGGCAGAGCAGCTCTCTGTGAACATGATCGATCCGGACGGTATTGATTGATTGATTTGTTAGGAAGCAGTTCACTGACCTCATCCTGCAGCGGGAAGCTTCTCCTCCAGCGGAGCTCCAGGTCTGCCGGGACTCGCTCCGGTCCCTCCTGGGTCACTCGCGCACTTTACTCTTAGGTATGACGTGTCTGAAGAGCCCTGCGTCATCACGTCGAGTCTGCGAGCCGAGGGGGGGCGGAGTAATACTCACATCCTCCATGTACAAATACTCCAGTTGTACTTCAGTAAAATACACGATTAGACAGATTATCAGCAGAGTGTACTTAAAGTACCGCAGTAAAGTGTTTTCTCAGAGTACTGATCAAGTACAAGTACCCTACTGTATAAGTACTTGTGCTCTACTTGAGTATTTCTACTACTGGATACTTTTACTTAAGATTTCACACACAAACGTGAAAATATGTGTCTCTGTAACGATTAGAAGAGTAATCAATTAGCTGATGGGTCAGTTATCAATAACTGAATCAGCTGTTTTGGTTTCCCTGCACAAACACTTCAGACTATCAGGTGAATCACGTCGAGGTTTGGGCGTCACTCTGTGACGTCACTGCTCACTATTTTAATTATTTTTACAAATCAATCAATCAATCAATCAATCGATGAATGGAGAAACTAATCAGCAGATGAATCCAGAATGAAAAGAATCATTAGATACAAACCAAATCCTGTTTTTCCATGAATCAAAAAAATCATACAACATTTAATACTGCAATACTTTAAATACTTTAATACTGCAATACTTTAAATACTTTAATACTGAAAACTGCATGTACTGATTGTACTTAAGAACAGAGTACTTTTACACTGTGGTATTAGTACTTTTACTGTAGTAGGATCTGAGTTGTTGTACTTTCAACAGCTCCACCTGACCTCCATATAACCACGTCACACACACACAGCACTTTACTGGAAATCTATCCCTTGTTGCCATGGTGACCGGAACACCAACACATCTCGGAGTCCTGAGTCTGTAGTTCGGGTTCTGTTGGACTTGGATCGATCAGCAGCTGCTGGCTTCGGTCTGTTATCGAAGCCTGGTGTCAGTAGGTGTCCTGTGGTTGGAGGTGGAGGCTGTGGGAGGGGGTTCTGGGGGGACGGTGCCCTCTTCTGGTCCTCCTCCCCCGGCTCCTGCCGCCTGACCCGAGCCTCCCTCCCTCTCTTCGTCCCTCCCGCCATGCCGAGCCGACAGAAGCAGCTCATCTTCTCTATCTCCGGGCTCTTCGGCTTCTCCTGCGCCCTGACGGCCGCGGTTGCTACCGGCCTGCCGTTCTGGGTCAACGGGACCGTGCTGTGCCGGACCGGGGCCGAGCTGGTCAATGCCACCGGAGCCGAACTGGACAAGTTCCTGGGAGACCTGAGCTACGGGCTCTTCCACGGGCAGAGGGTGAAGCAGTGCGGCCTGGGAGGAAGACCGTCCCGTTTCTCATGTGAGTGTTTGATCCGCTGTCAGATACATTATTACACAGGTACCACACGGGCCGAGTGACGTCACCAGGTAGCTTCTCTTAAGGTGTGAAGGTTCACCTGCTCATCAATTATTCAGAGCAGAAGGTCCGTGAATAATAGATGCAGTCTCACACCGACAGCTGGACTAATGATCTAGCCTTGTATTTGTACACTGGTCGAGTACTTTTACTTCCTCCATGTTGTGAAGGAGTTATGAAGTCAGCTGTTGGTGAGAGACACTGGGTGGCCAGAGAGATCGAGATCAAAATAACATGATCAATAAGTCTGATGGAGCAACATCCATCCACCTACACCCTGTGTTAAACTACAATCTATAGAATCAAACTATTTCTAAAGATATAAAATATATAAATACATTTGAAACTGAACGTCTAAATGAGAAGATTTGGTTTATTTCAGGCCAAAGACACAAAATGAAACTGACAGAGACCCCCACCAGACCAGGACAGGCCTCCAGACCGAGTCCACTTCTACAGTTCATTCAGCTCCAGTCTGTGAAATGAGGACTGAAACAGTAAAGAATGAAGAATAACAGTAATAATAATAAAGTGATCTCTTTATTGATCTGTGAACATTTGAACAGAATGAATAATGACGTTTCAAGAAGCAGATTTTCTTTGTGATGAAACCTGTCTGAGGCCTGAAGCTGGACCAGTACAAAGCGAAGACTGGTCCCGGTTAATGAGAGCAGCCGTCCTTCACTAACGAGGTTTCTGCCTGACTGGATCAGGACTGACTGTACGAGTTCTGATGAGAAACAAAGCAGCTCTGTTCCTGTCTGCATGATAACTGATGCACCAGTAACACACACACACACACACACACACACAGTCAGTGTGTAAATTTGTGTGTATTTCCTGTAGTTGTCTGTCTGGAGCAAAATGAGTAATTCAGAACATAAATTCCAACCGTGACCCTTCAGGGCTCCGTGAACTCCACTGTCAGATCAATGTGGTTCAGTACAAGTAGAAAGTAGCCTGACATCGAACCTCTCAGGGGCGTTTCCAACAGACCAGACCAGAATCCCTCAACTGCAACTGGACAGACCTGCAACTAATCAGAGCAACGAAACG
This sequence comes from Macquaria ambigua, assembly GCA_008360985.2. NCBI lineage: Eukaryota > Metazoa > Chordata > Actinopteri > Centrarchiformes > Percichthyidae > Macquaria > Macquaria ambigua. The sequence goes on along the minus strand of VMKM01002806.1, from coordinate 20,454 downwards.
TGTGACGTAGCGCCAAGCGAATCCTGTCGGGAGTACGGCAAACACATCTTTCTTACCAACAACAGCTTTAAATGGTTAGGTATTATATTCTTTACAGGCACCTCAGGTTTAATACAGGTACATGCACCTGTAGGCAGGCGTCGGACCAGCCTGCACCTGGGGGGTCATCAGTGACCTTCTGATTAAAAGTTGATTTGAATTGTAGACAAACAGCCGCTACATTATATTTTATGTCGTTGTTTAAAATGCACTCACCTTGAAGTCTTGGTCTGTTTCCTCTCCCAGTCTTCCCAGACCTGCTGAGCGCCATCCCAGCAGGCCTCCACGTCACCGTCATCTTCTTCTGTGGTGTTGTGATTCTCTTCTCCTCAGTGGCCACCGGCTTCTTCTTCTTCAACGCCTTCGGCAGACCGTACGAGACACTGCAAGGCCCCATGGGACTTTACCTGTGGACCTTTATCTGCTGTGAGAAACATCCTCATTACATCACCATTACATCTCTGATAACACTGCTGGTCTACTGACAACATGCTAATACATAAGAGGAACCAGTATTACTATAAATACTACGTACAAGCAGTATGAGGAGAAGTGTGACCCTTACATGGAGGTTTATTCTTGAGCTTGGGATCACTATCGATCCATTAGCTATACCCGCTTATCCTTTAGAGGATAAAATATTTGGCGAGAGGCAGGGTTTACCTGGACAGGTAAAACAATCACAGGGCTGACACACAGAGACTCCTACGGGCAATAGACAGTCACCAGTTAACCTGCATGTCTTTGGACTGTGGGAAGCTGGAGCACCCGGAGGAAAGGTTCTGGTAGGTTTGGTCGACACCACCTCTGACTTTCCATCTATCGCCATCATCAGGTCAACATGTTAATCTGCATGTTAAAAACACTTTGGTTTATGACGAAATACCTGCAGAACTAATGACATTCCCATCAGCCTCAGCTGCACTCTGTGTTTACTGCTAACTAGCTAATGTTAGCATGCTAACACGCTAAACTAAGATGATGAACATGGTAAACATCAGCATGTTAGCATTGTCACTGTGAGCATGTTAGCATGCTGATGTTAGCATTTAGCTGTGACTCAGTACAGCTTCACAGAGCAGCTAGCATGGCTGCAGACTTGGTCTTGGTCTTGACTTGAAACTGCTCTGACTTGGACTTCACCCGAGTCCTGGTTACCCCAATCACTGTGACACCTCGACTGATTTTAGTTAGTGCACCTTTAGTTCAGACTGAACAAATTTACTTTAAATGATGAGAAACTACTTCATACCTTTTTGCCTTTTTACCTCTCTAGCTGTTTGTTGGTGTACACTTCACAGAAACTACCTGTCAATCAAACGCTGTGGGTGGTTGTATAGATCCCCCGCCTCCTGGTATTAACCTGTGATCTACATTTACATTCATTCATTTGGCAGCTGCTTGTTCAATTAACATACAATCCGACAGTTAATGAAGAAGAAGCCTGAGAATCAAACTGACACATGAGACTCGAGGCTGCAGGTGCAGGAAGGTGCACAAAGGTGCAGGAAGGTGCATGGAGGTGCACAAAGGTGCAGGAAGGTGCACAAAGGTGCAGGAAGGTGCAGGAAGGTGTATAGAGGCAGAAGAGAGAGAGCAGTTGAGTCAGTTCTCTCTGTAAGTCTTCATGCAGCTTCTGAAGACAGAAAGGAACTCTGCTGAATCTGGATCAGGTTCAGTGAGTCATTTCCAGCAGCGAGGGAGTCTGAGACATCCTGTCTCACAGTGACAGTTGGACGAGTCGTCGTAGTGAACGAGAACGCTCATAAACCTGAGGGAGGGAGTTCAGGTGGGGGTTCTGTAAAACGTTAGTAATGTCCTGTTTGTCCTGCAGGTCTGTGCAGCTGTCTTGTGATGATTCTGTTTGCGTCGGAGGTGAAGTTCCATCATCTGTCCAATCGGATCGCCAACTTCAACGAGGTGAATTTCGTCTTTCAGGCATACAGCGAGCGCTACGACCAATCCTTCTGGCTCTTCTTCCTCATCTTCCTCCTCCACGGACTCAACATCCTGCTGATCCGGCTGGCGGGGATCCAGTTTCCCTTCCAGGAAACCAAAGAGTCCGACCTGAGCGGGGGGGCGGCCGACCTCATGTACTGAGGAGACCTGAAGTGTCTGTGAGACCGAAAAGGACAAAAGACTGAGAAAAGATGACGATTGAACTGATGACTTCACCCACACAGCGGCCATTTTGAAACATTGATCACTTCCTGTCTGAAAAACAAAGAGAAACTGGATCTCAAACAGTTTGTTGTTAAACATGTACCACTGCAACTAACACTCATTATCGATTATTCTGCTGATTATTTTCTTGACTAATCAATTAAAGGTTTAGTCTATAACGTGAAAATAGTGAAAAATGTCCATCACAAGTGTCCAAGATGGCGTCTTCAGATGTCTCCATTAGATCAGTCAGTCAATCAATAAGTTCAAGTCTTTTTATATTTGGTCATTTTGAAAGTCAGTTAATCATTTATATTGTGAAAACATTATCAGCTTCTCTAATGTGAAGATTTATTGATCGTCACAGTACATGTAATCACTTTGAGCTGACGGACATTAAATTAACTTATAGTTTCTAAACTTTTATTAACGTGAACATAAAAAAGTTGTTGTTTAGTCTTTGTCACTTTAATACAGATTTATCACCACATACTTCACTGTCAGCTGTGTACCTTGTAGTCTCCATGTTTTGTTATGAAAGTGTTTGTTAGGTAGCAGAACTGAAGTGTGTTATCATGTGCATGTCATGTTGGGCGGAGGGTAAAGTCTTCAGCTGCATTTATTCTTAACTGGAACAATCAAAAGGTTTCAGATTCAGTCGAGTGAACGATGTTTGGTTTCAAGATAAAGAAAGATGAAGTAAATACGTTTAGAATTAAAGTTCAAAAGTCTGTTTTGTTCTCAACCAATCATCTTAAACTGGTCAGTGATTTAATCTGAATGTGGGTCATTGTGGGAAACCTGATGTTGCTAATCTGATAGATGCTGTTGGAGCTTTGGTTGGCACTGTGAGCAGTCGTGAAAGTCTACTGAAGTATGACTAATTGAACCAGTTGTGGCACACCTGAGGTCTCCGGTTTTTGACCATAAGGCAGGGTAAAGGTGGTGTGTTTATTTTGAGAAATGGTTTTGTTATAGTTTGAAAATAAATGGATTGGCATATCCAACTTTAAGTTTTTGGCTTTTTGACATTTATTTTTGGTGCCAACAGAAGACAAAGAGCTCAGACTGAAGCACGTGTACAAAACTGACCAAAACAAACGCTGCGTCAACAGGTGCTAACATGCTAAGAGGGAATACTGGATTGATCAGGTGACACAAACAGCGCTCCACATGAAGGATCAGGTTGATCTGTAACTGCTGCAGCTGATTGATCATATGTTCAACACACCACCTGAAAGCTGACGATGTGTTCATGTTGAGTTTGTTTCTGCTGGAAACACAAACATGAGTTCTCCAGCTTTAAGAGTCACATCATCACTGACCTGTCCCACGTCCACATCCAGAGACGGCTCCATGTCTCTGAGTCTGGACTGAGACTTTGTCCCCCATCATGATGTTGCTGTGTTTGGTCTTGAATTGTGGACTTTGAAGGAGGAGGAGGAGGACAGCGTGACAGGGCCTTTCTTCATCTTGTCCCCCGCAGTGACACCGACACTGTCAGTCCGTCTCATCAGGAGCTTTGGACCTGGACGTGTTGACAGGACAGAGAATCAAACAATCCGGTCTGACGAGGACCTGGATCCTCCTGCAGGGGGTCGGTGTCGTGTTGTTTCCATCATGTGTTTAATCGTGGTGTCTTGTTCAATAGGACGGCCAATTAAAGGCCAGGATTTCATCCGGATGTTGGCAGACTGAGACTGAGGCTGGACTGTGCACTGTAAAAAATATCTAATAAGACAACTGTGTCACCAGCAGAGCAGCAGGTCCGACTGTTTCCTCAGTACATCTGATAATAAATAACCAGGTTACACTCAGAGTCACTGACTTCTACAGAGTTCTTAATCAGAACGAGATCAAAGTGGATAAATATAATTTCATATGGATCTATCATTTCATATGGAAAACTGGATCTATGAATGAATGAAAAACACATTTCAATTGAAGTTCAGAATTCAAAGTGATAAAAATCTCGTGTGTGTTTTTCTATTAAATGTAACTCATTAAACGGCCAGCTGAAGCTGATTGTATTGATAAAGGTATACTGCATTACAATGTATGTATTAAAGTAAATCATGTACACTTGACGTTTGAATATTATTATAATAATAGTAATCACAGATAATCAAACTATGAATCCAGTTTTCTCTTCGTATCACAGAACTTAATTTTAGGTTTGGATCTTTGATTAGTGGACAGATTGATTTCTGCTTGAAGACTCAACTCAGGGCAATAAGAATGCACCCACTGTATCCAAGGTGCTCTGTGTGTGTGTGTGTGTGTGTGTGTTGTGTGTGTGTCACAGGTGAAGCTTCACTCTGATCGGCTGCAGGTAAGAACTCACTTCACATCCTGAACTCAGTTCTCTTTTTATGTCAGAACCAGTTTGAAATCTGTTTGACATCATTTCTCTCTCCGCACCTCTTTATATTATATCTAATATTTATATTATAAAGAGATATGTATCTTTACATTATTATAATTGTTTTTTCTCCTTTAACTAAAGATAAACATGAACTGAAATATTCAAACTGAGTGCCTCACTAGAAGTACGTTCATGTATGTTGAATATATAATAGTTTTGTGTGTCATACTTGACACTGGTCTGTGTGATTCCGGTCTCCACTGTGCATCGATGTCTCAGCAGGTTTAAACTGTTCTGTTGTTAAGTTCTGCTCCATGTTAGTGATGAAATAAAGATGTTTAAAGGAGGATGAGGATGCATGTCTGAGACGATCACTAACTGATGAAGATGGATCTGTGTTGATCCTTTTTAAAACCTAATCTCAGAATGAAATTGAATATTCTCAGTAACAGGTGGAACTTAGCAAAGCCACTCTTCATCAGTGTGATTGACAACCCTGATCTTAATCCTTTTGTTTGAAGTAACACTTTGTAAAAAGGATTTATATAAAAGTATGATGTGACAAATCAAACTGTCAAATATGATTTAATTTAAAATAAAAATCTGTTCAGAGTAAACAGCTGTGGTTGTGTTGCAGCTCAGACATTACTGTGATGCGTTTCCTTCTGCAGAGCTCATCTGTCAGGAAACATGACGGGATTTAAATACAGACACGATCATGTTCAGATACTTTCACTGCATGTTCGGATCAATTACATGTTCCGTGTATATATATATTTATATTTATATATATATATAAAAAATTCCCCACTCGCCCCTGGGGGCGGTCTATTCCTCCTTCAAGCTCGGGTCCTCTACCAGAGGCCTGGGAGCTTGAGGGTCCTGCACAGTATCTTAGCTGTTCCTAGGACTGCACTCTTCTGGACAGAGATCTCAGATGTTGTTCCTGGAATCTGCTGGAGCCACTCTCCCAGTTTGGGGGTCACAGCCCCGATTACCACTGGGACCACTGTTGCTTTCACTTTCCACATCTTTTCTAGCTCTTCTTTTAGCCCTTGGTATTTCTCGATCTTCTCGTGTTCGTTCTTCCTGATGTTGCTGTCACTTGGGATTGCTACATCTATTACTACTACCTTCTTCTGCTGTTTGTCCACCACTACTATGTCCGGTTGGTTCGCCATCACCAGTTTGTCAGTCTGTATCTGGAAGTCCCACAGGATCTTAACATGGTCATTCTCAACCACCTTAGGAGGTGTGTCCCATTTTGACCTTGGGACTTCACTCGGCACAGATGTTCCTGTACACTATGCCAGCCACTTGGTTATAGCGTTCCATGTACGCCCTGCCTGCTAGCATCTTACACCCCGGTGTTATGCGCTGGATTGTCTCAGGGGTATCTTTGCACAGTCTGCACCTGGAGTCCTGCCTGGTGTGGTAGACCCTGGCCTCTATTGATCTTGTGCTCAGAGCTTGTTCCTGTGCTGCCATGATTAGTGCCTCTGTGCTGTCTTTTAGTCCAGCCTTTTCCAGCCACTGGTAGGATTTCTCAATATCAGCCACTTCTTCTATCTGCCGGTGGTGCATACCGTGCAGGGGTTTGTCCTCCCATGATGGTTCCACCTGCTCTTCTTCCTCATCGGGCTTCTGCTGCCTGAGGTATTCCCTAAGCAACTCATCACTTGGGGCCATCTTCCTGATCCTCATGGATCTTTGTTGTTTTATCCTGGATAGTGGCTCTGACGCTCACTAGTCCTCTGCCTCCTTCCTTCCGCTTCCTCCATATATATATATATATATATATATATATATATATATATATATACACCGATCAGCCATAACATTATAACCACCTGCCTAATATTGTGTAGGTCCCCCTTTTGCCGCCAAAACAGCCCTGACCCGTCAAGGCATGGGCTCCACTAGACCTCTGAAGGTGTGCTGTGGTATCTGGCACCAAGACGTTAGCAACAGATCCTTTAAGTCCTGTAAGTTGCGAGGTGGGGCCTCCATGGATCGGACTTGTTTGTCCAGCACATCCCACAGATGCTCGATTGGATTGAGATCTGGGGAATTTGGAGGCCAAGTCAACACCTTGAACTTGTTGCCGTGTTCCTCAAACCATTCCTGAACCATTTTTGCAGTGTGGCAGGGTGCATTATCCTGCTGAAAGAGGCCACTGCCATTAGGGAATACCGTTTCCATGAAGGGGTGTACTTGGTCTGCAACAATGTTTAGGTAGGTGGTACTTGTCAAAGTAACATCCGCATGAATGGCAGGACCCAAGGTTTCCCAGCAGAACATTGCCCAAAGCATCACACTGCCTCCGCCGGCTTGCCTTCTTCCCATAGTGCATCCTGGTGCCATGTCTTCCCCAGGTAAGCGACGCACACGCACCCGGCCATCCACATGATGTAAAAGAAAACGTGATTCATCAGACCAGGCCACCTTCTTCCATTGCTCCGTGGTCCAGTTCTGATGCTCACGTGCCCATTGTAGGCACTTTCGGCGGTGGACAGGGGTCAGCATGGGCACCCTGACCGGTCTGCGGCTACGCAGCCCCATATGCAACAAACTGCGATGCACTGTGTGTTCTGACACCTTTCTATCAGAACCAGCATTAACTTTTCAGCAATTTGAGCTACAGTAGCTCTTCTGTTGGATCGGACCACACGGGCCAGCCTTCGCTCCCCATGCGCATCAATGAGCCTTGGCCGCCCATGAGTCTGTCGCCGGCTCACCGGTTTTCCTTCCTTGGACCACTTTTGGTAGGTACTGACCACTGCAGACCGGGAACACCCCACAAGAGCTGCAGTTTTGGAGATGCTCTGACCCAGTCGTCTAGCCATCTCAATTTGGCCCTTGTCAAAGTCACTCACATCCTTACGCTTGCCCATTTTTCCTGCTTCCAACACAACAACTTCGAGGACAAAATGTTCACTTGCTGCCTAATATATCCCCCCCACTGACAGGTGCCATTGTAACGAGATAATCAGTGTTCTTCACTTCACCTGTCAGTGGTCATAATGTTATGGCTGATCAGTGTATATATATATATATATATATATATATATATATATATATATATATATATATGTATATGTATGTATATATTAAATATATGAATGGTGATCAGGACAGCGTCACTCTCACAGATAACAAGCTTCTATTACATTTCACTGCCCTCATTCCCACTACATATATGTATTGTAAATGTAGTTTTCCTTATTTCTTCCTTCAGTGCTACTTTGTTGTCTTATACATTTTCTGCATTTTCTCAGTGTGTAGCTGGTATAATGACAATGACAACTGTGTGTGTGTGTGTGTGTGTGTATTCAGATGGAGGCGGAGCTACAGCAGATCCTGGTTCAGGTGTCTGACCTGCAGCGCTGGAGGAAAGTTTTTACTGAGAAAACATTTACTCTGTACACTGCCTGTCTGTCAGCCTGTCTGTCTGTCTGCCTTTTTTCCACCGACAGTTTAAACAAAATTAAATGATTGGTTTTAAATATGACTGATTTGTTGAACTACAGATAAACAAGTAATTTTCTCTGCAGGCTGCAGTCAAACCATCAGATGGTAAGTCTCCCAGTGAACCTGATGCCCTCTGCTGGTCCTGATGCTCTGCTGCACTGAGGTCTGTTTCCAACCAGCTGCTTTGTGTGTGTGTGTTGCACAGAATCTGATCCTGTAACACACACACACACACACATTCTCTCTCTCAGTATTTAGTTTCACCCTGTGTAGCGCTACCTGCTGCTGCTGGTCTCAGTCTGCCTGCTTCCTGTTCAGGAGGACTCAGTACTGCTGTTGGTATCATGGTACAGATTTTCATCAGCATGTAATTCATTGTTACTGGTAGTACTAGAATTAGCAATATATCAGGTTAGTTATATTAATATTAGCTGTTGTAGTGTAAGCTGTAGTGGTAGTAAAACTAGTACTGTTAGTAGTATTTCTAGTATTAGTTAGTAGTAGTTGGTGATGACAGACTGCAGGCTGGACTACATCGAGCTGCTTCAACAGGAAGTCAACAAGAATCCTGACGTGAGTGACAACTATTTACTTTGGCTTATAAATGTAAATATTACTACTACTACTACTACTATTACTATTACTACTACTACTGTTACTAGTACTGTTACTACTACTACTACTGTTATTGTTACAAGTACTACTGTTACTACTGTTACTACTACTACTACTGTTACTACTACTGTTACTACTATTGTTACTACTGTTACTACTACTACTGTTACTACTACTGTTATTGTTACTACTACTGTTATTATATATCATAGTTGGTTCATGCTGGCAGACGAGTGTTTAAGAGGCATACGGTGTAGTCGCAACGTCCCCAGTTCGATTCCAGCCGGGACCTTTGGTGCATGTCACCCCCCCATGTTTTCTGTCTATCCTCTCAATCTACTATCACCTGAAGGTTATCTTAAAGACAACAAAAGCTAATATATATCATTGAAAAAAACATGGGGACACCACAGATACATGCAACACGGGTCTCCAGTGGTAATCAAACTGGGTACAAAACAACTGCATGACACACGTCCGACCACTAGGACGCCCAAGTCCAGTGCTTTTATATTCTGTCTGTAATGAACACTGCAGCCTCTAGGGGGACGCTAACAGGGATTTAGATGGATGGTTGTTGAAGCCAGTCAGGTTGTTGTCAGGTGTGCTGAGGTGTTTCCTCCTTTCCTCAGAGGCTGGTGGATGTGGGGAAGGAGGAGGAGCAGGAGGAGGCTCCTCCACCCTGCAGGACCCTCCCACAACTCTGTTCAATCCCCAGGAGACTGGTCATCTCCCTGGACCTTGGAGGAACACCGGTCACCCCACAGCTGACGGAGGTGAGACACTGACCATCTGTCTGTCTGACTGTCAGACAGACAAATGTTCACTTAAAGTCTGTTTCAGTGGAAACATGAACAGGTCACCTGACACTGCTGTTGTCTGGAAGTTAAACTGACAACAGACCAGCTGATAATACACAAACAAGCAGCTCCACCTTACACTTCACTTGTGTTAATGTGCGATCACACAATATTTTCATCACTCCAAGGCTTGATGGATTTTTAACCTCATCCCTGTATTGTTTTATTTAATGAAATTAATCACATTTGGTTTAGTTTAGGTAGAGGTTTAGAAGTGTTCTGCTGGGACGAAGCTCTACCTGAGAACACTGTGATCCACCTGTGACCCCAGCCATCGATCAGTTGGACTGTAAGCAGGACTGACTCCACCCAGCTCAGTATTCATGTTTCTGCTTGTTTTCATGTTTAGAGCCTGAGGAGGATTTTGTTTGGCGGAACGTTTCATGTCTTCAACTACGAGTGGAGGAAATCTTTCTTTCAGTTCAGAGAGCCGAACTCGGAATTATCCTACGCTCTGGAGACTGACAGGGTGAGAAACACCAGTGCTGTGTCTCAAATCACGTACTTCCGTACTTGCACTTAATATTTTGAGTGCATAAGTGTGTTCACGCTGACAAGTATGGCAAAATGCAGTGTACTATGAGTACCTGGATGATGTACTCATAATGGTCAGAAAGGTGAGTGTGGAACGCTGCACACTTCTCACCCTCAATGGTCACCATCTTGATCAATCAGTAGGCTTGTTCGACACTACCCTGTCAAAATGAATGCACTACACAAGTCAGTACATAGTGTACACAGTGTACTGCATGTCAGTGTACTAACAGAAGTACGCGATTTGAGACACAGCACTGCTAATACTGGTACAGATAATACTTCTAGTACTGCTGTTAGAGGTACTCACACTTCAGTAAGTGTTAATACTGCTACTAACTTCCCCAACTTATTAGACTGTTACTGTTGGCTTCTATTTCTAACTAAACCAATCAAAGGTTTTCATTATCCTGATAATGGTCTATACACAGTTTTAGTGTAAGTCTCACCTGGTCAGGTGTGTGTGTTTCAGGGCGGGGCTCAGGCCATTCAAATGGTCATCCAGGCTCGTATCATTAAATACTTGCTGTTCATTCGACTGAGCAGCTCAGACGGTCGGACACTGCACAGGTGAGGACAGATTTGGTGTCATTCTTCATTACATGATCCTGTTTGATATGTCCAGAGTAAAGATGATACTTCCACCTGTTAACACGATGACATCACATGATGGAAAACAAACCTGCAACATGATAGTTTGAAGTGAGATGATGTAACAAACTGCAGCCTGGAAAATGACCATCAAGCTTAATGAACACTTCTCACTGTTCCAAAAAACATGAAATGATAATTTTGGTTTATTACGACTTATTTTTGTAATTTTGTCCATCATTTCTATCAGTAATAATAACATTGTACTAACCAAATAAATAGGTAAGATCTGGGAACCTGGTGACTTCACTAACTGCAAGCAGTAAGCAGTAAATATTTCCCAAACTGTCAGAGTTTACAAACCAACTTCCTGCAACAACTTGACCTCTTGTACATACTGTAGTTAGGGGCACAATTGTTCTCTGCAAGGAGGGATTATTACTGACATTTCAGAGGGTTCTCAGGCGTATAGAGGTCACAGTGGCAGCAGACTAAAGCTTAAATTAAACTTTCTGCATCTACGTAGCTGCAAGTGTCCACAATACATAAGTTTCATCATCTACTTTTTGCAAGGGTCTGCAAAGACATCCACGTGTATCCCAAAATGTATGACTGTGTGGACTGTCCTTGCTGCTTATGCAGATACCCAATATAGTACAAACAGAACCACATGTGAATACCCTGTCCCTCTGCTGTCCATGTCTGTGTCTGTTTTGGAATCTATCACAGACTTTAGCAAGGTAGCCCAGACGTCCTTTTCCCTAGCCACGACTTCCAGATACTTTTGGGGTGTTCCCAAATCAGATAGGATATAAACCTTCCAGGGTATTCTGGGTCTGTCCCAGGGTCTCCTCCCAGTTGGACTTGCCCACAAAACCTCCAAAGCATCCAGGAGGCATCTTGATCAGAAATCCAGACCACCTCAACCATCTCCTTTGATGTAGAGGAGCAGTAGTTGTGACTGTTCTTAAGTCTGAGCCTAGCCACTCTGCAAAGGACAATCAGATTTTTCAATCTCATTCCACTTATCCTGGTCCAGGTCATAGTGGCAGCTAGCTAAGCAAAGGTTCTTCTCTTCAGCTATGTCCTCCAGCTGTTCCTGGAGACATTCTCATACCAGATGGGATATGTAACCCCTCCACAGTATGCAGAGCAGTGGGGCAGTTAGACCAGAAAACCTCCCAAGCAACCAGGAGGCACCCTGATCAGATGCCCGTACCACCTTAACTGACTCTTGGACGTGAAGGCTAAACCCAGACACCCTGTGAAGGAAACTCATTCCAGCTGCTTGTATCTGCCATTTTATTTTTTCAGTCACTACCCAAAGCTCATAACAATAGCTGAGGGTTGAACCATAAATCCATTCATCCATTTTCTGAAGTTTATGTGGTTTGAAGTTGCGGTGGCAGCAGGCTAAGCTAAGTAGTCCTTCAGCTCCCCCAGGGGATCTCGAGGTGTTTCCAGGCCTCATGGGATATGTAAGCCCTCCAGTGTGTTCGGGTCTGCCCCAGGGTCTCCACCCAGTTAGACGTGCCTACCTCAACTGACTCCTTTTGAAAGACCAGCATTTCTTCTCTGAGCTCCTTGTGGTCCTGATACTGTATACTCTAAAATGAACTCACTCACGGTTCTGTTTATACGTCATTGGGTATCTGTGTACGCAGACGTGTTCATACATGCGCAGTTGGCACGTCTAGTTGTAAATTTTAGGCTGCATGTTGCCAAAGACATCCGTGAAGACCCCTATTGACATGGGCAGATGACTAAATTTCTGTAACGTGTAAGTATAGTTTGAGCTTAAGCTGAGCACAGACACCCTGCAAACACAGCAAATTTCAGCCGATTGTATCCACAGTCTCATTTTGACCACAGCTGAGGATTGGAAGATAAAATGACTGGCATACTGACACTTTGCCCTTCAAATTCTTCACCATGACATCTGGTACATCTACATTCACATACTTGGTGTATGCTAAACCACAACTGCAAAAAAGTAGTTCCAGATCAAGTGGTTTAGATGATTTCACTAAACAGGTTTGTTTCCAACCTGTCTGATTGTCTGACTGCTCGTGTAACTTAAACTTGATGCCACCATGTTCACCTCACGCAGCAGGGCTGCGAGGTGTTTGTTATTTTGTCCACCCCGTCATTTACGTCTGTCTCCAGTCTGTGTGAAGTAGGACAGAAGGACCAGGAGAGGGCGTTGGCGGCATCGTTGTCCGACAGCCTCTGGTTGGCCGGCCAGGAGGTCAGTGCCACCGTTACCTTGGTAACCGAAGACTACTGCATAACACCTCACCTGGACTACAAACAGGACAACTTCACAGAGAGGGTACCAGACAGTACTGAAAGGGATCATATATGTTAAGATGCATTACAAGTATTAATAACTGAACCATCTGACTGTCTTTCAGCTGCAGCTGTTCACATTTAACAAGAAAGAAGATGTCAGGAAGTTCATCCTCGAGCACATACAGTGTGTGAGTAAATCCAGAACACCAGTTTGTTTTTTATGATCATCTTTTTATCTCATTGCTTCTGTGTAAAGTTATCATATCAGCACATACAGCAGCTAGACAAGGTGGTTCGTCAATAGTTTAAAATAATCAATATTTACCCGAGCAAATTATTGATGAGAACTTCTGTTCTTGCTGCAGTTTAAAGAGGAGGGGAGTCATGGAATCATCCTGTTCCTGTACAGCCTCATCTGCTCCCGGACAGTCGACAGGTAACTGACTGAAACCTTAAGGTGATGTTAGTGCCCCCTACAGGCCGCAGAGCTTTATGACATGTTGAATATTTTATCTGTCCTCCTCTTCCTCACAGGCTGAAGGAGGATCTGGACTCTACCACCTCCCACCTGCTGAACCTCAGTCTGGGAAACTTTGTCTGTCGTCAGGTAAGAAGCTCACCTGTTTTAGAAAAAACAGCAGCATTAACACAGATCAGCAGCAGTTAAACCAGACAGGAGGAACTCATCTTTGTAGCAGTGAAAACACGTACAGTCGTGGGTGGTGCTGCTACAGTCTTTGAGGTTCCTTCAGAGGTTGTCTCTCCTCCTCGGTCTCTGCAGGCTTTGCTGAACCTGTTGCTGACAGGCAGGGCCAGTCCCAACGTCTTTAATGGGACTCTGTACTTTGGGGAGGACGGCCGGCCACTGGAGCGCCCCCTGCAGGGCGTCCTGTCTCGCAGTGATGTCGGATATCTACACTGGAGCCGAGAGCAGATGGAGAGAGGCAGACTGCCACAGGTGGATTCACTTTACTTATTACTACTGCTAATGCTAATGCTGCTTCTACTCTTGAACCTTTGTTGTTGTGTTGTGTGCAGCATCAGACGCAATAACATTAGGAATTAGGAACGGAGCAAAAAGTGCAAAAGAGTCAAGAAAACATCAAACATCTTTTTTTTAATTCTACTGACATTACTGCTGATATTACTACTACAGATACAGTATATTACTATACTACCACAGTTATACTACTAATGTATGAGAGGAATAATTGGACCACTACTGTTACTGTTAAGGTGGAATTACTTGTGTGTCACAGTGTACAGCGACTTGTCTCTAGCGTAACAACTGATCTGTAGTTCCATGTCTGATTTCAGCACCTTAACACCAGACGGACGTACCATATGTGATCAGATCAGATAGCGTGTTTTAATTACATGCCGAGGAGATTGTGTTTACATCTTCAAATCACCATTTATTAGATAACATCCTAAAGTATTTAATATGTGGCATTTACTGTGTGAACTAGCACCTCTACGTTTTTCTCTTGAATATTAATGTTTCATTTCATAAAAGTGTTATTTTTCATGATGTAAGCAAAGCTCGTCTTTAATTCATGTGCAATAAATCAATGTTGGAAACCCTGTAAGAGACGATGAAGAGGAGACTTGTGCTGTTCAATCATTTACAGGCAAAATAATCATGTTAACGTTGTTCCATTCACTGTGATAGAGAGCAGTGATCTTGGTGAGCAGGTTTGTTGTCTTCAACAAAGAAAACAGCCCAAAGAGCCAACCAGTCACAGCTCTTGTCTCCACGTGGTGTCTCTGTAGCTCTGACGTAGCTACATATAAATCTGCTGGTATTAATCTGTGAAGAAGCACAGAAATGTCTGCAGGTCTGTGAACAGAAGCGTGTTATGGGTAACTAGATGTCGCAGAGCCTCACGGACCAGCCAGCCTGATTGGCTGATTCAACTCCTGTCAGGAGGCGGGGTTGAAACACAGAAGAATTATAATACAGATATAAAAGAGCGAGCCAGGTGGATGTCTCTGAATGTGCAGCCCAGAACAGCATGGTGTAGACTTGTATAGCTTTCCTTCCCATCCTCAGCGTCATGTCTGTCTGCAGGTGGGCAGCATGCTGAAGACCCCCAGGTTTCCAGTCTGGCTCTGCTGTATAAACAGCAGCTACTCCGTTGTGTTCAGTCTGAACCGCTCGCTGCTGTCTGACTGGAAGATGGAGCATCTGTTCAACCTTTACTACTACAACGGCCAGAACTCACAGAAAACTACAGCAAGACTGACTGTAGGTGAGGACCACCGTCTTCAGGGTCAGGGTCTGTCAGTGTCTGTTCACGTCTAATCCACTATCTGTTTGTTTTCTGGTCGTCATGCAGATACTCACTCCCACCACTGGGAGGCTTCATCCAGAGACTCGGACGGAGACCCAGAGAGAAGGTTCCCTTCCCTGGAGATGACCATCAGGACCAAGTGGGATGGAGCTGCTATAGACTGGAACAGCACCTTACCTTTCTACTGAACACCTGACAGGAAGCTCCATCAACACCTGCAGCAGCACGAAGATCCACCAACAACATCCTCACAGTTCACGTTTCTCCTGTGATGATGATGATGCACCACGTGATCAGAGCTGAGTCAGGTATTAGACCTGCAGACCAGCAGCTGTACAACTGGACCTGGGTCAAGTCTGGGTCACTTAGAACTGAGTGGATCTGTGAAGACCTTCACCTCTGATCCTGTAACTGTGTTTCAGATCCCAAACTTCTCATTTCTCCACCAATTAAAGAAAAATTTAATTTTCAGTGTTGTACTTGTTTTAGAGAGAAGATACTGAGACAACTTTAAACTTTTATGACAATTTTAAGACCAAAAATAAATTGAAGACTCTATTTCTGGAAGTCATGAAGCAAACATGAGTTTTTCTGCTCTCTGGTGGTCACATCACATCCACGCTGTTTTTAAAGGATCATATCGCTGATTTAACAGGTTTTAAACTCAAACCATGCCTCAGTTTTTAGATTGACTTCCAGGCGGACATTCATTTCACTTCAAAATATTACAACTTTAGATCCTCCGTCATATTTGAGAGTCTGCATGCTGCTTGTTCTTGTTAAGTTTAGCCTCTTATGAGCAGATCCAGGACTGCTGTTTACAGAACTACCAGGGCTGGGTGAACCTGCTGCGAGGTCCTGGGGCAAAAATAAACCATCAAAACTTCACACTGTTCATTAAAGCACAAGTACCCATCAGGTACAGTGCTGCACACAGGAGAGTTTATTATGCTTTGAGTCCCAGAGAACAACCAATGATCCTGTCGTGGGCCACCTGGTCCCAGGTTATGTTAAAATTGGATTGAAAATGCAGGACTCGCCTTAAGGTCCTTTTCATTTTCGTTCAGACTGTTATTAAGTTGTGTGGATTCTGAAACTAATAAGCATTTATTCTGATGATCACACACTGTCGGACACACAGTGAAGCGGACTCTTAGGGCCACATCAGTGGGCCACTCTGAGATCCAGTCTCTTTTCATAACATGTTGTCTTGTTGTTTGACTCCAGTTTCTCTCAGTTCCAGAGAGTAAAACCTGCTGGGTTTTAACAGCATCTCATCTCAGCCCGGGGACGAGCCGGGGTCCTGGAGGAGGCTTCAGGTGGTCCTCAGCAACCTGACAGGTTAATGTCTGATTTATCCCACAGCAGGTAACACACTGAGGGAAAATAAATGTATCACAGTCTCCCTCTAACATGTTGTGTCCCTGAGTGCAGCACAGACCAGCAGGACAGACACTCCAACCCGTTTCAAAGGTCAGATTCAGGTTCCTGATCAGACTGTTGATCCCAGTATTGATCTAAACCATCCCGCTCCACTGTAAGGAGGTGTACAGCACTCCTCCGTCCATCCCCGGTGAGCAGAGCAGGATGGTCTTCTTCACGTTGGATCCCAGACGAGCTACAGCGAGGACGTCCAGCAGACAGACGGACTCGTCCAGAGACAGACAGACAGCGATGAAGTGAGCGTGGAAACGAAGAGGATCACCTGAAGAAGAGAAGAGAGACAAAGCTGTGTGGATCGATACCGGACTTCCAACTCTTCAGAGTGGATCACGACACAGAACTTTCCAGCAAAACAAAAGGTGGAGGTATTGTAATAACTACTTCAATCTCTCTGAAATTACTGTAACTTCCTCTCTGGCATTATGCGAGACACCTCGACTTCTGTTTTCTCACCCAGGTGCCGGGCCCATTTGTCTCTTAAAATGTGATGTCTAGACCTCGTGAGGCTTCCTATTTGA
Source organism: Macquaria ambigua (assembly GCA_008360985.2). Taxonomy (NCBI): domain Eukaryota; kingdom Metazoa; phylum Chordata; class Actinopteri; order Centrarchiformes; family Percichthyidae; genus Macquaria; species Macquaria ambigua. The sequence goes on along the minus strand of VMKM01002806.1, from coordinate 3,269 downwards.
ATACACAACCCTGCAGAATATCCCGAGGCCCACACCACAGGGAGTCGGTGCCAGTCAGACAAAGGGGGGTGAAAACACATGTTAGAGGGCGTTTCTACAGGTATAACTGTCCAGAGCTCCCCATCTACGGGGTCTTTCTTCACTCTGACCGCTCGTGTGCTGATTGACCTTTTCTTTGCAAAGAAAATAAAACCTTGTCGGCCGGCAGAAGTCTCTATTTCATTATTCACCAGGGATGAGAGAATTTCCACAACGGAGCGGATAAGAATTTCCACAACAGTATCTGTTTTTACACCAACAGTGGCTGGTGTAACGATGTAACAGTGATCCTACAGCATTTCCCTGATCTGGAATCATTTTTCATCAACTGTAAACCTTCTACTCCCCCCGGTCAGTTTGCTTCCTTCATTCTCGTCGGTTTACATTCCACCGCAGGCCAACGTTCAGGAGGTTCAGCGCATGCTCGCCGACCAGATATTGTGTGGAGCGGACAAACCCAGACTCTTTAGTTATCGTCCTCGGTGACTTTAACAAACGAAATCTCAGCCATCAACTCCCCAAATACAGACAGTTCATTAAATGCCCAGAGAGAACAGTCTGGATCACTGTTACACTACAGTCAGCAGTGCCTATCACGGCGTCCCCGCACTGACCTGGGACACTCTGACCACATCATGGTCCACCAGTGGACGACCTGCTCGACCTTAAATACCCTAAAACTAGAAGAGAAACTGAACATTTTTAACTGTGAAACTAAAACTTGAAAGTTAAAACTGTCTAGAAGCAGAAGAATCCACACTGACCTGGATACACCAGAAAGTCTCCCCCAAACTTCCCAGCCGAGGTCAGGTAGAAGCCCCGCCTCCTCAGGTCTCTGAACACCTGGTACCTGGCGTCGCAGCGCAGGTCGCCCTGCCCTCTGATTGGCCAGTCGGCCTGCAAGAAGGCCCGGGCCTCGGGACAGTAAGTCAGTCCCACCCTCGCTGTACTCAGCTGGACCGCCAGCGCCGACCGAGGAAAGGTAAAGCTCCGGTCCAGGGCCTCCAGGCGGCCCTGAAGGGCCTCGTCTGCTGTCCCAGCTCCAGACTCTGAACCTGAGAGGACCAGAACCAGGACTGTTAGATCAGGTTGCAGGTACAGATGACAGGGTTCAATAATACAGAGGGTCAACACTCGCTCTCACCTGTGTATGATGAGGTCATGGCTCGGAGCAGCGCTGACTTCCTGTCCTCCAGAGCGAGGACACTCTGCTCCTCATAACTCCTCTGCTGGTCCTCCTCGTGCTGCTTCACCTGCAGACAGAGCTCCACCCCTCCTCCATCCTGCCGACATCAACAACAAATCAGAACTGAGAGCCGTCCACAGGTCAGGTCAAACCACAATATACTGTAATGTGTGAGTGTCACTGACCACATGATCATGTGACAGTGATGTCCATCAGTCAGACAGACTGTCTCACCATCTGACTGTGAATTCAAACAGTTTGAATATTTAATGTTTTACCACGTTTCAACGAAAGATTGCATTTCTAATAAAGAGTGGCAGCCCTGGTGACCAGTGGGTAAACTGACCTGGTTAGCAGTGGGTAAGTTAACTGTCTGACCTGGTTAGCAGTGTGTAAACTGACCTGCTCAGCGGGTGGTAAAGCGGCAGCAGCGTGGCGTTCAGTCAGCAGTCTCTCCTCCTCTGGCAGTAGCAGCAGAGGTCGGCCCAATCGTACGTTCTGTCGGGGGGTTCGGGGCAGTGAACCCAGCAGCGCCCCCACCAGGCCCTGAGACCTCACTGACCGCAGGTCCTCCACCCTCCACAGCAGGGGGGCTGAGCCGCACAGACTGATCCCCACAATACCAGACGAAGACGAGTCCTCTTCCTCGCAGTCCAGGGGCTCCTCTCTGCAGGGGGGCTCATCCATCACCAGAATCTGTGGAAGACAGAAATCAGTTAAACTGTTAATTGATCAGACGCTGATCAGTACAAACCAATATTTATAATCAATCAATTCCAGATCTCTCAGTATCAGTGTATCAGTGGTTTAATCAATAACAGGAAATGTCAGCAGCAACAATTAGTCTGTTAATCAATTATTCGAGCAACACAACATTAACTAGCAAACACTTCCGTAATTAATTGTTTCAGTTACTTCTCAATCGTCAAACCTTTGTAGTTTTTATTGTGTCAGCAAATTAAATATGTAAGGTTTAATATTGTTTGACAAAACCAGCAAACTGAACTGTCCCAAACACTACAGACCTGCCACTGTGCTTCAGTTTTTTTTTTTTACATTATTTCATAACTGGAGTAAATACAGTAACTGCAGTAAATACAGTAAATACAGTAACTGCAGTAAATACAGTAAGTGCAGTAACAGCAGTAAATACACTAACTGCTGTAAATACAGCAAGTGCAGTAACGGCAGTAAATACACTAACTGTAGTAGCTGCAGTACATACAATAACTGCAGTAAATACAGTAAGTGCAGTACATACAGTAAGTGCAGTAACGGCAGTAAATACACTAACTGCTGTAAATACAGTAAGTGCAGTAACGGCAGTAAATACACTAACTGTAGTAGCTGCAGTACATACAATAACTGCAGTAAATACAGTAAGTGCAGTACATACAGTAAGTGCAGTAACGGCAGTAAATACACTAACTGCTGTAAATACAGTAAGTGCAGTAACGGCAGTAAATACACTAACTGTAGTAGCTGCAGTACATACAATAACTGCAGTAAATACAGTAAGTGCAGTACATACAGTAAGTGCAGTAACGGCAGTAAATACACTAACTGCTGTAAATACAGTAAGTGCAGTAACGGCAGTAAATACACTAACTGTAGTAGCTGCAGTACATACAATAACTGCAGTAAATACAGTAAGTGCAGTACATACAGTAAGTGCAGTAACGGCAGTAAATACACTAACTGCTGTAAATACAGTAAGTGCAGTAACGGCAGTAAATACACTAACTGTAGTAGCTGCAGTACATACAATAACTGCAGTAAATACAGTAAGTGCAGTACATACAGTAAGTGCAGTAACGGCAGTAAATACACTAACTGCTGTAAATACAGTAAGTGCAGTAACGGCAGTAAATACACTAACTGTAGTAGCTGCAGTACATACAATAACTGCAGTAAATACAGTAAGTGCAGTACATACAGTAAGTGCAGTAACGGCAGTAAATACACTAACTGTACGTAGCTGCAGTAAATACAGTAACTGCAGAAAATACAGTAACTGCAGTATACAGTAAGTGCAGTAACTGCA
>VMKM01002805.1:0-57037 GCA_008360985.2 Macquaria ambigua | reverse complement strand
TCAAATGAGGCTTAATGTTCACACAATTTCTCTTGGATATTCTGACCCTCCATACTACATACTCCAACATTGCTCCAACGTGCGGGCATACAATCGAAGCTAGCCACACGCAATATGCTAACGCTGAGTTAACTGGCTGACCTGCAAAATACAGTAAATCAACATAACAATGGCCAAATTTACAGCTTCCAACTGTGAACTTATGTTATGGACAGTTGCTATCAATCCATCCTTGAGCTTCAGTTTTGAAGCGAATCCTGCTTTGTACTGGCTCTTGGAAAGAGTTTTCCAGTTGTTTCCATCAAAAATAAATTTAATCTACATGGTCTTCACATCCCCAGATGATGGGAGTGCATGAAGACATTTGTGTTGGTTCTTGCATCCAATAACGGAACAATTTGCATGCTTTTCTTGTACCTTTGACATTTTCGTGTTACCGGAGTCTGATAGCGAGGAAATAACAATAGTGGAAGAAACATTAACAATAGTCTCCTTATACAGAGGGTCTGGCTTAGGGGCCCACTGACTACTTGGACCACGGCCCATGCCCAATAGGCCCATTCAGTAATCCATCTATACAGTTATGTATTAAATATCACAATATACTCTTGATACATTTGAGTTGCCCAAATGATCATGTATTTACTCAAAACAAGACTTGGTGCATTTAAATCAACTCTTCAACCAAGTGTTTGGCATTTCTTAGACATCTTTTCATGCAGATTGTACTCTGTGTCATCATCAGCGTGAACATTTCAGTCCTCCAAATAACCTCCATTCTTGGGGGTTTACATGATGAACAGTGTATTTTTCTGAAATCCTAAAAGAGAGCTGGAGGCTGAGCAGGGACACCATCCTGAAGCCAAAACCGTGTGAGAGCTGTGGCCCAAAAAGAAGCCTTCATTTCTTCATTTGTTCACTGAACCAATCAGCTGCAGGTTTCTGTGTTTTATGACAAGTGTGAGTCTCGGGAAGCTAATGCTGAAACCATGTAGGGTTAATTGATGCAGTAAAAGGAACCCTCTCTAATGGCTCTGCCACATTGGGCAGAAAGAGACTTAATAAATAATTTAGGAATTATCTTAAATGGCATTGCACGGTGGTCTGTTTAATTGGAGCGATTAGGTCCCGCTTCAAGTAATTTCAGGAGGAACAGACCTGAGAGTGAACAGCAGGAGACAGGGAAACTGTGAGGAAAACCTTGCCTTTATCACTATAATGTTATACTTCTGCTTCTCTTTTCACATTTGTCTTTTTCTCCTTCTTTTTACCTCTTGGCCATTGCAGAAGATCTTCGATTGCAACAACTTTCACTCAAGATTCTGCAAGAGGTGATGGAAAATCTCACTGGCCTGTGAACACAGGAACCGTTTCCACAGATGCAGATGATGTGACAAGCGTACTGTATATTCATGTGAGAAGTGTGATGCACCTCTCTCCACATGGAGAGTGAAGTCTAACCAATGAGCAGTGGTCTACTGATTACTCAAATTTGTTGAAACTGTTTTATGAGACTGTGAAATAAGTACATTGTCAATGAGAGTACCCTACAGTATGCACTTCCCTAGTACATTTTGCACTGTGTTTTAAAGGCACAGTGCTGCTCTGACATGCTGTATGTTTTTGAAATGAAAATGTGTTTTTTAATGTTTTTTTTTTGCTTGAACTTGCTAGATGATATACCTGGCTCAGCTTCTGGCAATGATGTTAGTCACTGTTAGGTCAATATAACTCAGCTACTACTACCAGATGGATGAAAAGAAAAACATGGTTCACTTTTATACTGTTAAAATATAACATTATTGATAATACAAAATGAATGACTTTTATTTTAAAGTGTTGGATTCTACATGGTGTATGGTTTCCATGTCCTGGCCTCTGTTTGTCATAAATGAATGAGACTACCACAGATGAGTTTGCAAACTATTGTGATGTGAGCCAAATAAACAAGGGAAAATACTTTGTCTCGTTGACCTGGAAATTTGAGATGTGCTACCTTTTCATATATTTTTTTGGAATACTGGATTTTGGGTCTAGCATTCCACTGGCAATCCCATTGTTGAAGTGTAACCTCCTTTCCCAATCCCAAAATATCTCTCCCTAAAATCACAACAGTATGGTCTCCACAGTCCTTATAACAGCTTTGCTTTTAAACCATTCTTAAATTTTGATTAAATCCTGATGAATGATACAATTGTTGTATCCCTGTATTAACTGTTGTAATTTACATCAAAGGATTAATTGATTAATCAAGAAAATGATCCTCAGATTAATCATTAATAAAAATAATTGTTAGTTGTAGCCCCAAAGTGATTTAACCACAATAACATACCCAGTTCATTAACGACCAGACCTTGTGAAAAAATCCATTATTTTTTTAGGAAAAGGTAAAAAGGACACAGGTATAAGCTCCAACTGAGCTGAGTCAGCCTATGGTGGTAGCTATCAAATACTGTTGATTGTATTACTTTGTCAATTATTTAAATAGACTGGGATGCACCAATCTAGGTTTAGAGCGTGTGTGTGTGTGTGTGTGTGTGTGTGTGTGTGTGTGTGTTAAAGTCTCATCTGCCTGGTTTGATTTTTTACACTGATTATTTTTTTTGGTATTAATTTGACTTGGCTTATGGTAGTTTGTTTTTCCATTCTTGTATTGTGATGAGATGATTGTTTTGAATGACAAAATGATGTAGCTGTCTGTAGACTTCATAATAGATTCATACCAGCCAGGAAAAAAATAATTTGGTGCCCATGCTGTTATCTAAAATTACCCTGTTATCCTGCAGACAGCTGAAAACTGACATCAATACCTCTAATCTCACATGAACTCACGATTCAATATAACTGACAAATCTCCAGCCAGAAATCTTGGTGATGATATACTATACATTCTACAAAATGTTCAAAATATTGGCTAAAGGAGACACTGCCTCAAGCAAAATCAGCAAAATCATAGCAGGAAGTTTCCAGCCATGGAGGAACAAAACTTCCTTATCCAGAGCAGATGGTGATATAAAAGGCAGGAGTATCCAAAAGTTGAATAAGCTACTCAAGTGAGACTTTGTGTGAGCCCAGTTGGTGTTACAGTGTGGCTTTCTGACAGCGTTTAACAGATTTCCACAGTCAAAGCCACAGATTCACCCCCTGCCCTCTGGATGTGCTCTGCTCTGCCAACTTCAGGCTGTCTGGCAAGTCTCTCTGCTAAGAAAAAAGCCAGTGTAACAATGTACCAAATGTAGATTTTAAACTTTAATCTACATTTCAATTAAATATAAGCTGCAGCAGTGAGGGGAATTCAGTATGAATGGAGAGTCTGACCAGAAAAGGGCCAAGAAAAATGTCATGGTTTCTGGGGTAAAGATTTTTAAGACTCATGTTTGTCTGATGATGTGCATTAAGAGTGTATTTCTGACTGTGTAGATTTAAAGTAGCATTCTTGTTGTGTCTGTTGCATCTCTGCACCTACTGTCTCACAAAGATGCCTGTCAAGAATAGTCTGCCTACTCCAATATATAAAGCTGTGTTTATTCATAAGGCTGTTAGTATATAGTAGGGGTGTAAGGGTGCACAAAATTCACACTTCGGTATGTACCTCTGTTGTAGTGTCAGGGTTCGGTACGTTTTAGGTACAGCAGGGAAAACAAAAAAATGTAGAAAATATAATTTTTGTCATTTATTTGGAAAAATGTAAACATTCAACAGGGGCTCATTAGCCATAATTCTTACTGTAACAGTTAAAGCACTGAAATACTGGCATATTGTCGATAAGAAAAAATAAATAACAAAATAACACAAATGTCAGTCAATGCTCCATTGTAAGACTCTGACCTGCTGATAATTCCTGAACAACTGCAGCTTGCACTTGTTTATACAGGGCAGGCACAGCGGACTGACTAAAATGCACAAGTGAAGGCCCATTGTAGCGGGGCTCAAGCACTTTGACCATATGGTTAAATTCAATATTCTCTACAACCGTACGGTCTCATATCTGCAGCGATAAATACTTCTGCAGCATCAGCTATTAGTTTGGCACGGTCTGAATCTGCAGTGAGAGGCTGCCTGAAAGCTATGGGGAGAAGGACTTGCCATCCAGGCTGGTTTTGTCTTGTTCCGCTAATCGACACATTCGGGTGTCGTAAATGACATGTTTGAAGGGTTTCCACAGACATACCCAACTTCAACTCAACAATGTCGGTATAAAGTTTGACACTAATGGCTGCCCATTTTTGCTGTAACTAACCAGGAAACCGTAATGTTCCCATACAGTGGATCACAGGATACAATGTCACGGGTAGATCCTCCAGCTCTGGTCTCTGATTTGACCATTCGAAACTACATGAACTAACCTGGCTAACCGGGCTAAGCCAACTAGCATGGTACAACTGATCGATAGACAGCAACTGGTGCGCTGCCAAAACTTTCCAGGTAAAATTCGCGCTCTGGAATTTTTGTTCCAAGCATGAGAATAGTAGACATAAACACAACTTTTCTTACATTAACACAATACTTTGGTGAAACTCTGACTTTTCATCTACCGCCACCAGCAGGTCAAATTTTCACTTTGTCCAATACTTTGGTTTATAACCAAATACCTTCAAAATGAATGACATTTCCATCAGCCTCAGCAGTACTGTGTGTTTATTGCTAATTTCCATGGCAGCAAATGCTAGCATGCTAACACACTAAACTAAGATGGTGAACATGGAACATATGGCTAAACAGTATGTTAACTTTGTAAGCATGCTGACAACCACTACCATTTTAACATTTACTTCACCACAGCTGCTAAGGATCATTACATACATTTTGACACTTATATCCAAAGCAAATTAAATTTTTCCCATGCATACACACACCAGGAGAAATTTGGGGTTCAGTGTCTTGCTCAAGTACACTTCAACATGTGAACCATAGTTCTGTCCAGTATTGGGTTTCAGGGCAGGTTCGGGGCCCTTTGATGTGTAAAGCTTCAGACTCAGACCAGGTTTGAATTTGATTATTTTAATATGTAATTTATGACATTTCTTTCTTTCTCTGACTATGTCAGTCATGTGCCTCCATGTGTATTATGTGTTGCAATAACATACACACTGCTCAGTGGGAAGAGGGAGTATAGTCAAGGCTGACCTACTCTACCACCTCAGCCTCAAAATGTATCTATCTTACAGTTAGGTTTTCTTAACAATAACCATTACAACTAGTGATGTGTCGACCATGAGCGTATCGTTCATTGAACTACTTTTTTGATATGAACTAGTAGTAACAAGTCGTCTGAGAGAGTAATTCCTTCATTTTGCGCATGCGCATTGCACAACAATAATAATGCATGAGTAGTTCACCCCTCGACTGGGTCTTCAAGTCTTTAGTTCATTTTACATGTGACAGCTACACAGACTTAGTATTGGACAGAAATTATTCGTCGTTGTCGTCATCGCCCCAAACACCTTTGAGGACCAAAATATCTTAGAAAGACAGGACAGATGGTTTGAAACCGGTGTAAAAGAGGCTATTTATGACAAAGTGGAGACTGTTCAGGTGAGGGCATGATTGAATTCCTGACCTCAGTTACGTCCTTATTTAAAAGTAGTCAGACCACCCTACTAGAGGTCGCCTCATAAACAGTATTCTTCATAATGAAAGAAACTTCTAATGCAGTGATGTGGATTCAACTTTCTCCAGACACTGAATTCAACTGGGTCATTTAGATATACCTTAAAGGTCAGGTAGGCAGTATTTCTTTGGCGTCATTGGGCAAAAATTCTATAATAACTGTTCAGCATATTGTAATTCAAGTGGTCTGAGAGAAAACGTCTACTTCTGCACCTCCCCTTGGCTCTGTTTTCAGGCTTTAGAAAATCTAGCCTGTGATGGGAGACTTTGGCCAATCACAGGTCATTTCAGAGAGAGGGCACATTCCTATTGGCTGTTCTACAAATGAAGATGCGTATGCATGTCCCTTCAGATGGTGAAAGCCTGATCCAGTGGCGGAAAATCCTGCAGTAAATCCTGCAACTTGTCATAAAAGTCCAATACATCCTTTGCCTACAGCAGCGTATAGAACAAAACAACATTCCGGCTCCACACGGAGCTTCGGGCTCCTTATGTTAGATGCCATGGCGCTCGTATTGACGAGTGGCAAAAAGGCATGATGAAACACAGTGGGGACACTGGTGTGTGTGTGGTGTACTAGCCTCTCATCCCGCTGTTAGATGGCGTCGCAGTTGCCTCTGAAGCCTGGGGTGCTCTGCTCTGCGGAGGGGCTTAGCTGAAGCCTGGGGCGCTCTGGTGGGAGGGGCTTAGTGGAGTGATACGAGGCAGCAGAGAGAGTGGTGGAAGGTTTTGCATAGGTTGCACAGGTTTTGCCTACCCCAGCTTTAACAGAAAATAATTTGGAATTCTAACTAACTGACTATGCTAATTTACTACTCTTTTTAAAAAAAGAGATTTTCATGAAAATAAACATGGGTCATTGACAATGTCCTGATAAAATGCTTCTTTTAAAAAGTGAAAATGCTGAACTTCTTCGGTTTTGCCAAACTGGTTAACCAAAGTGCATAGCTGGTGCATCCAGCCATCCACTGATTTCTGAAGCATTTATCTTCAGCAAATTCAGCTGTATATATATATATATATATATATATATAAAAGGTAAAAAACAACCTGGCTAATAAAGCTGATTCTGATAGATCACATAATGAAAACTGAGCAAAGTCCATCCGCTGATGAAGACTATGATATGTAGTACACTATGATATTTGGTTGAAAGCTCAAAAAAAAAAGCTAGTAGTTGTTTTTATTTATTTATTGTTTGTCATTGTTCTATCTCCAAGGTCAAGAATGAACTTTAAACCTCCAGGATTTATTAAAGATACATCTAGATGAAAGGTAAACCAGATATATTTCAAAAGCAATAGTTATAGTCAAAAGTTAATTTATAAATATCAATTCACATCTAGATTCTCTCAATTCCCAGTGTGTTTCCTGTGAATTCATTTATTTTATCTTCTGTATGTCAGTGTTTAACATTGACTGAAAAGCACATGTTTTGAGAATGTTAAATGAAGTACTGAACTTTGTTTTTATTCTTCTCTCTCCTGTCATGAAAGTACAAATGTACAGCATGTCTTGGCATTGCAACACTAAACACCACGATCTCACACTGAGCTTCAGTGCGTTAAGCTCTTCTGTATGTTCATTGTGTAGAAATAAACATCCACCTCTGGCTCTTGTTCTTTGGTCTCGCTAATCCTTTAAGTCAATACATGTGGACTGAGGAGAAAACTTATATTATATCTTATTATTTTTATTAATATTAATATCAATACCATTACCACTACTATTACTTTACATCTCTATGTAGAACTGTACTGTACTACTGTATGTTCTCTTTCCTCCTGCTCTTGCTGTCTCTCTCTTTCTCTCTCAACCCAGCCGGTCGAGGCAGATGACTGCCCACTCAGAGCCTGGTTCTTCTCGGGGTTTCTGCCTGTTAAAAATTAGTTTTTCCTTGCCACTGTTACCTAGTGCTTGCTCATGGTGGGAAATGTTGGGTACATGTAAATATAAAGAGTACGGTCTAGACCTACTCTATATGAAAAAGTGCCCTGAGATAACTCTTCACATCATAGATCTTCACCTAAGACTCTGAGATACATCATACTGTATGTCAGAGTCTTTGGGTTTGTGGGTTCAAGCTTTGGAGGGCTGGTTTGTCCTCAGAGTAAACTGGGATGGCCAAGAACATGCAGTTGGAATAAAAGGTGAGAGGAGAGGAGGAGATGAAAGACAACGGCATAAGATAAAAAGAGGAGATGAGAATAGAAGAGAGGTCAAGAAATGAGAGGAGGGGGGAAGGGATAAGGGGAGCGAAGAAACACACACGGGCACAAGAATAGAATAAAGAAGGGGAAGAGGGGAGATGAGAAAAAGAGGAAAAAGGAGAGAAGGGAGATGAAGGGGGGAGGGGAGATGAGAGGAGAAGATGGGAGACAGGAGAGATGATATGGGTGGAGGAAAAGAAACTTTAGAAGAAAGGGGAAGTCACAAGATGAGACAAAAAGGGAAAAGAGGAGAGAGGTCAAGAGAGGACAGGTGATGAGGAAAGATGAGAAGAAGAGAAGGAGAGAAAAAAAGAAAGGAGGGGAGATGGAAAAAGGATGATTAGATTAGAGAGAAGAGAGGTTAGGGAAGGAGGGGAGAAGGGAAGATGAGCTGAGCAAAGAGAACAGGAAATGAAAAGGAAGGGATGTGAGGAGATGAGGAGAGAAAAGAGGTGAAGAGAATAGATGAATATGTTGGGAGACAAGAAGAAAAGGGAGGAGAAGACAGAAGGGATGAGGAGGTGAGGATGGAAGAGAGGTGGGAGAGTAGAAAAGTAGGAAGGAGGAAAAAGGAGAGAAGAGTAGGAAGAAATAAAATAGGGAAGAGAATGAGAGGGGTTGAAGGGAAGGACGGAGAGGATATGAGTAAAGAGGAGAGGAGAGAAGAAAGGAGAAAAAATGAGATGATGATATTAGAAGAGAGGTCAAACAAGTAGAGATGGGAGTAAGGGGAAGAGGAATAAAGGAAGGAGAGAAGAGATGGGAGCGGAGAGTTGAGGCAACAACATGAGAGGAGAAGAGAAGGTGAAATGAGGGGTGCAGTGAAGATGGGAAGAGAAACAAAGGTTAAGAAAGAGATAAAGGTGGGAAGAAGAGGAGAAGAAAGGAGAAGAAGGTAGGGGATGGCATGGGATGAGAAAAAGGGAGGGAGATGAGGAGATGAAGATAGAGGAGAGGTCAAGAAAGTGTGAAGAGGAGAATGTATGGGAGGAGGGGAGATGAGAAGAGATGAGAGAGGACCAGGGGAAGGTAGTATAGGCCAGAAAATAAGAATGGGGGAAGGGCAGATAAGGGATGATGTGTGATAAAAGAGAAGGAGGAGAAGATGGGGTGAGAAAAATGAAGAAAGGTTGGGAGAGAAGAGGAAGATAGAAGAGAGGTTAAGAAAGGAGCAGCGGTAAGAAAAAAAGGCAAGGTGAGGTGAGCAAAAAGGGCAGGGAGTGAAAAAAGGACAGAATAAGAGAGAAGAGGAGAAGGGAAAATGTTGGGAGAAAATAAGAAGAAAGAAAGGATGAGAGAAGAAAAGAAGATAGAGTAGGACAAGAGAGGAGAAGAAGAAAGGGAAAGAGATGAGAACTCAAGGTCAGATGTAAAGGGACATTCCACTTCATGTCATAAGTAATTCTACATTTCTTGTTTCACTATTTTCTTTATTTTGTCATCTGATAGCTGCTAACAACCTCCTCCTCTCTAAACTGGTGTCTGGTTCTTAGAGGGAATGTCTGGCTGAAGCATGGCCTTTCCACATTAATTAGTTTAAGGTGATTTAGAATTCATGAGTAAAGGCTGGCAACATCCGTCAGGAGCAACACAAACCTCCTCTCTGCCAGCCCAAAGTCCCACTTCTTTAAAAAAAATGAAAGAACTAACTCCTACAGATGCATCACAAGTTTGTTTAGCTGTGTGGACTTTCCTGCATTCAACAACACTTTGAACATCTCACAGAAAGAATAGTGGGTAATGTGCACAAATGAGCAGCAGTCTGTACACGCTGAAAGTCCATCAAGCTAAAAGAGGAAGGACATTCTGCATGGAAATGATTCTCCAAACGTGGATGTGTACAGAGCTAATCACTGTGGCAAAAATAAGCAAGAGGCCTCAGAAGTGTGGAGGAGTCTATATTCTTCTCATGTTATGGTGGCGGTGCATTTTGCTTGAATTCATCCCATTCAAACTTGTCTTGCTCCCTAATTAAACCCCTCTCCTTGGGTAGGCATTACATTAATTCTTCCAGACAGAGGCCCTTATCAAAATGCAGCAGGCCTACTCTGCTAAATAAAGGTCTGGCAGGGGGGAGGCTGCATCGTGCTATAGCTGAACCGGGGCACATATAAAAAAGATATTAGATCCATTCTAATTATGCTCTTGGAAACATGGTGGCTCGGCCTTCGCCATGTACAGTAGAGGTCAGAGAGAGAAGTACAGCAGTGATTATGAAATCGATAGCTTTCCACTGAAGGGCCAACTGATTCTAAAAGGCCAATTATCATGACAGCTGCCTCAGTAAATACATGGTATTTTTCTACTGCAAAAATCTGTTTGGAAATAAAACTGTTACCCATGAGCAGTGCTGGAGTTGTAAATAAAACATTGGGAAAGCCCTTATACAGATAGGAGGGTAAACCAAATTTTGCATTGTGGAAAGTTAACTCTTTACAAGGCACTGTACATTCTGCTACTGGGCTGTCAGTGCCGTAACAGGGTTCTCAGATCAAGATTTGAAACAATAGAACCGTTGAGACTGTCCTCACCAGAAATACAACAACAGTGCCCATTTGTTCAAAAGACCAACACAACATGCCTGATTTCAGAACTCACCAGCAGGGCCAGGTTAACCCACTACAGGGCTCTGAAGCAGAAATTAGCTGTGGGCCCCCTTGACTCCCCCTAGATTCCCCAAGTTATTTTGGTTATAATATGAGTAAATGCACAATTATGTGCGAAAATACACTTGCACTATTTAAGTATAATTGTAAAGCTCAGAGGGACTGAAATGATGAATGTTATAATAGCTTTATGCCAGCTCCTCATCTACAGTGGGTTTACTGATGGTCAGTATCAGGCACAGTTGTAAGAACAGTTGTAACAGCTTCCTATATGAAGAAATGTACATATCACGTATAGATAATATATAGATTGATTTGATGCTATTTAAATAAAACTGAATTGAATTAAATTATCTGGAATAATAATCACAACAATACACAATAGTGAGTCAGTGTAACAGTAAAAAACTGCCATATTAGCATAAATTAGTGTTAGCATGCTACACTCTGGGATTAGCATTAGTGCATTAGCACTGCAGGATCCCTTTGATGAGCACACTGTAGATTCTGTCTAATTAATGAGGGGGAAATTAGGGGATACAGGGATTTTTACCAGCCCTAATTCTTCTGATGTCTCATTAAAATCCAGTCTGAAAGTGCTCTGTCCCAGAGGATTTGGTTTCTGATGTGGTAGGAGGGTCTCTGGGTAGGACATTGGATCACCTGCGGGAACCACCAAATGGCAAAAAACCCCATAGAAATGTCAGCCTGTTGGGGCGTTGACTTTAATTTGATCCTCTAATAATTCTATTTTGTAAGGCTACCACATACTGTACCTCATCATGGCACACACAGGAGATTTGTAATTGGCTGTCGTTACACTACTACCCCAATCCATTGTATTTAACCATATACTCTGGAACATTCTGAGTAAATCCTTCCATGATAACATAACAGCCTTAGGTCGATTTCTATTCCCGCTTTAAATCAAGTTAAAATGAAATTCATTAATGTGGATTTAATTCAATAACCATCACCAAGTCAGAGATCCAAAGAGAGCCAAAGTTTTAAGCTTTCCAGCTGTGACTGTCAAGACAAGTAATGTTTTATGACAGCAGTTTGCAGTCATTATAACCCATTGTATTATAATATAACTGCTGAGGTATCTTATCTGATTAATAAGCAGGTAAAGAGTACAACAAGTATGTGTCAGTTATTACTGCAAATGCAATTATGTTAAAACTTTCATTGTAAATTAGTTTAATTATAAGGGAGTTTGTGTATGTGGGCTGTTTTAATCATTATGTGATATTTGTATTACAAATTATGTACATAATGTTCATCAATTGTGGAAAAAAAAAGAATAGATAGAGTTTGTGTAGTAGCCAAAGAACCCTTCATTTATCCAGAAATGTGAATAGGCTAAAACTAAACCATTTTACGAACATTTTGCAAACAGGGTTGACACTTCAACAAGCAAGCCTGAAGAAAAGTTGCATCATTACATTTTTGGTAAATTACAATATTTAGTGTACGGACAAACTCTTCTTTTCCTTTTGTCCTGCAGATGTACCCAGCTGGGATTGGGTGTGCAAACTATCCACCTTCTTTGAATTTACTCCAGATTTGGGCTAAAGGATTAGATAAATTAATTAGATCATCAGGGTTAAGGGTTTTTTAAGGGTCTAAAAGCCCTTTAAATTTATAAATTTACATTAAGGGTTACCTGTAATGTACTATTTCAGATAGCCCTGCGTTTGTACCTTAAGAGAACCTTGATGGTCACCACAAAGTTGGGATTAATTAATGAATAAATGAATAGATTGTAATTTATTATGGGTTTTGAATGGATTATCTGCACATATTAAGGTTATTCTAAGGGTAAAAAACTCTTTAAATGTCCCAAATAGCATTCAAATACTACATTTTTATTAAATGGTAAATTTATGGAATTTTAAGGTAAAAAATTACAGTGATTGTCAGAGGTAAATCCTTTATATACCAGACAACATCCCGACCTCCACACTCCTATTTTACATAGGTCACATTTCCACTTTGTCCCACTTTTTTTTATGTGCAAACTGAAAAAGTGCATAAAAACGAGTGGATTGAAACATACATACTGTGTGTGTTTGTCTGCAGCCTCCCACCTTCCCAGCCCCAGGTTTCCTGTTGTGCTGTCATTGGGTCCTTCTCCTTTCTGTCTCATAACGTGCTCCAACTACAAGCACATATTCTTTTTGTCGCTAATAAAATCATACATGTTTGAGAACTGAGATAGCTCACGACGAGGGGCATCTGCTGTGACCTGCGTGTTGCTGGACTTGTCTGGAACAGGCAAATCGTGGCAAAAGTCTTGTAGCCTGCAGCCGTGTTGTCAACTTAAGCATTTGGTAAAAAAAATAAATAAAACTAATATCAGAGTAGATTTTGCCATTAGATAGGTTATTCAAGTGCTGTTACTGTTTAACTAAATTGTTTTGTATGCAACAGACCAGAATCACTCAAACAAGTTATTTCACCCAATACTGTATATGCATATTATGACTTCTAACTCTGTATTACATTCTTGTGGGAAATAAATAAAATATTTAAATAAAGACTAAAATATCTTATTCAAACAGTGGACGGAGGTGCAAGGGATCAGTAGTAACAGTAGTAGTACTCATTAGGTCTATAATTGTGGCTTTAATGTGACATCTCATGTCTCAGTTTCCTCCTCCATTACCCAACCTATAATCAATGCATTAGCTCCAAAGGAGACATGAGTAATTCATCATTTTAGTAATTCATAATTCAAGTGGTGCTGCAGTACTGATGCAAACACAGCTCTCACTACACCCGCACACTGTCTTCTTTGTCCTTAGTATTCAGTGAATTTGTCATGAGCATTGTGTTCTGAGTCATGTCTTCTCTGACCATCTGTAAACACACACTGTTCACACCACTCCAGGTAAGTGAGTACTCCAAAAAAAGGGTCAAACGTGAGAGAACAGCTTTTAGATTTTTTCAAAAGCACAGAAGGTGACCGACTCTCCTCTATCTCTGTTAGTTTGTTTACCAGTGTAGTGTCCCATGAACTCATCCCCATCACCTGTTTATCAAGCAGCTGCACAAAGTGTTTACCTCTGCAAAGCACACACTGTGCTGCTGTGACACCAATGAATATCTATATATTGATCAAGCAGGAGGAAAAAATAACCCCACAACTACTGTAATTTAGTGAGCATGCTTGTCCCTTTGGTTTTGATCACATTTATCAATGACACATTCCCAGATTGTGCATATACATCAAACGTAATGGTGCTCCAATTCAAAAAATTGTGCTTTTTTATATACACGTTGTCACAACTTGTCTCAAAAGAAGATTACCATGTGATTGATGACATCGAAAGTCTCAAATGTCACTGGTGCTGATTTGTTGGTTTGAGACATGGAGGTGTTATAGGAACCCTTCATTAATACGACCATGGTTTGACAGTTTTGAAGCTAAATAAAAAAGTGACACATGTTGGGATAAGAAGAGGAGACACAAATCAAAACTATGGTAATATTTACATTGCAACTCATATGAAACACACACAAATGTCAACCAGAAAGTACAAATCTGAGCCCATACTGGACATACAAACATGAGGAAGCTGAGGAAGCCTTATGTTGCTTAGGGACTTAACCCTAAGCAACATAAGGCTTCCTCAGCCCATTACTAGTACAAGTCATAAGTGGTATCCCATTCAATTTGTAATTTAAGTTTTAGTTTTTTCTGATTTATTACTAGTTCAAAGACACAACAGCGAGAATGGGAGACAATAATGAGATCTGGCTGTGCTATTAGACACAGTAACAAAATCAATTAAATCAATTAAAGCTGCTATAATCAATATTTTATATTAAAATTGGATCAAATGACTTTGTGTAATGTGAAAGGGGTTACTCATACTGATGAACCTAAAAGGAATTATCACTAACTCTGCAGTTCCCATCAGCTCAAAGGAGCTTTTCTGGACTCTTTCAGCTTATTGTATTGTTTTTTGACTTGCAGCTGTTGTGTTTTGGTTTAGTCTCACGGCTCTCACCATCGGTTCATTCTCATAAGCCTGGTTTCTAGCAGTAGCAGGCAGCTGTTTTCAGTGACAAAGCTCTGATAAACCCACTGTTCGCTACCTGCACAACACCAAACATCACACAGTCAAAGTTAGTAACTAGCAGGTGAACATAGAGGAGCATTTAGCAGCTAAAGAGACAGATATTTTTCTCAGGAGTTGGTGGAGAACAAACCAGAGATAAAAGGAGAGTGAATATTGGATTTACATTCATCTGGTAGACACAACCACAACTCCAAATGAATGCTAATGTTGCTCTGTGTCTGCTCGATGTGTTAATAAGAAACTGTTTGCTAACATGTTCACCATATCAACTTAATGATAATAATTTGCCAAATGTGTTATTGTGGCCAAAAAATCAATGAATACAGTTTTAAAATTAAAGGCAACAAGGCAGCTTTATTTGTACAGCATATTTCAAACACAGAGGCAATTCAAGTAAAGCCACTCTATGAAAAATAAAATGTGATTGTATCATTTTCCAAACTTTTCTGACATAAATGTTTGTTGTTGGTTTTTTATAGAAAACATTTCAAAATTTCAATATTGGTGTGCATTACCGTTTGCCAGAGTATTGTTTCTGATACTTGCATTGGGCGCGCCAAAGCCAGAAATTTTCTAATTCTCCACATAATGACTTAAACAAACATTTAATTCATGGAAAGAACCCTTATTTGTATATCATGAATTTCCCCATAGACTAAAATAGATCTCAGAAAGAAGAGTGGAGAGTGATTGCTGTGTGAGAGAAGAAAGGTTTTTTTTTCTTTTCTGCCAGCTGGGAAATGGCTAACTAAAAGTTTGGCCGTCCTTCAAAAAGTTTTAAACATTGTTCAGGCTTTTATTGTAGCAGAGACCCTGGAGATTTCCATTTCTGTCTTTGTTTTATTTGTCACAAAGCAAAGCAAAGCAAACCTTGTATAATTTAAAGTGTGTGCCATCAGTGCTGAAACTCTCTCCTCCTCCTCTGGGGATCATCTGATCGTCTATAAATGAACAAACAGTGTTTTTAGGCCAGAACCCCCTGCTGCCAGCAGCCTGGTGTCTGTGGCTCTCACGCTGTGACTCCGTTTGTTCTGCACCTGACATACATACAATATACATATACAGGTTAATTAGCAGCAGGTGCACTCACTGTCTCCATGGACCTCTCCCTGCTCTGTCCACTTCTCCAGCAAAGCTCCTGCAACACCCACACACACACACACACACACACACACACACACACACATGCTGTGTTTGGCTGGGACCCCCTCTTGCTCACATCTGACCCTCCTGTCCTAAAATAAATTAGAAATGGACCAATGGACCACAGCCACCCACCCATAAACAGTGCTTGTTTCACATTACCAAAAGCCTGTTGATACTCCTCTGCTGGTTGGATCTGATATGATTTACCAACCGAAGAAGCCGAACAAGGGGCTCATCTATAGAGTTTTGATATGGCTTCTTCGGTAATTCTTAAATTTGGCATGCTAAAGATCCTCTTCAGACTCTATTCAGTTCAATTCAGTTTTATTTATATATCGCCATATCATAACAAAGTTATCTCAGGGCACTTTTTCATATAGAGCAGGTCTAGACCGACTCTATATTTACAGAGACCCAACAGTTCCCACCATGAGCAAGCACTAGGCGACAGTGGCAAGGAACTCCCTTTTAACAGGCAGAAACCTTGAGCAGAACCAGGCTCTGGGTGGGCGGTCATCTGCCTCGACTGGTTGGGTTGAGAGAGAAAGAGAGAGAGAGAGGGAGAGATAAAGAGAGAGAGAGAGAGAGAGAGAGAGAGAGAGAGTGAGAGCGAGAGCGAGAGCAGGAGGAAAGAGAACATACAGTAGTACATTACAGTTCTACATAGACTCTACTTCAAACTTGAATTCTTACTTTTCTTACCTTTACTTTTTCTTGTAAATATAATCCAGGGAGAATTAGTCAGCACCAAACTGGTCATAGCCACAGTCTCCCTAAAAATATGTTCATACACAGCATGTTTTGCATTTGCAAAAATTACAAGATAGATTTTTTCCACCCCAGATGCTCATTATACGTAGTGCTGCACACTTAAATGTGTTTTTTGTAAACGAAATGATATGACTGTACTGTGATAAAACGCATCAATGCTGGTGTTAATATTGGAATTTCTTACCAAATTTATAAAAAAGACCAATGCTGACATAGAGTCAACCAGTTGGGACCTATCTACGTCATGAAATTTATATTAAAAAAGACTCTAATCAGTGTCAGTCAGTCACCCTGTGTCCCCTGACCCACACACTGCATAGCCACGAGGCCACGACTCCTATGGTTGTTCCCTCACTCGTTGCATTTTTAAAATTTGCTGGGAGGGAGGGTTCTAGCAGAATTTGAGGGTGTACACTTTAAATATAAACATAATAAGAGAAATACAAAAGGGAAGCAAAGGGAGATAACAAATCCCATGTGCAAACCACCAATGAATGTATCCTACTAAAAAGTATTGTGTGTGATATATATATAAGCCTGATATATTATTATTATTATTATTATTATTATATTATTATTCCTTTGTGCCATAGATCTCCATTGTTGTCCAAAAACTATTATGGACAACATTCCTTCTAAGTGTCTAAGTGTCAGCTTCCTGCAGCACAAACCATCCCTTTAAACTCAAGACAGTTACAAATGTAACTAATGTACAGACAATAGTAGTGTCCCACAGGAAACTGTTTTAGTGTGAAAAGCTTTCTGTCAGGGCTGCCAGTTTATGTCAGCGATGATAAGCTCCACCCCTGCCTCCATCCCTTAGCTGTGGTTGGGCAGAAAAGAAAAAGCTCCCTTTCACCTCTTCATGAAAACTAATGTAAACACTAAATTTGGTATTTGCAGGTATACTGCTCTCTGCTGGATATGATTTTAATGTGGCATGGAAAATTCATGTTAAAGTGTGTGTATTGTATTTCACTGTATTTCTTTGTTTGATTTTGTTTAATTTAGGGCATGAACCCCAGTCTATGGTGTGTACACGCAACCATCCCTCCTGACCTCCTACCTATACGATTTCTGTGCAGTATGAGGATGTCACACTTCCTGAATTTGATAAAATGTTGCCACAGTGAACACAATGTAGGGAGCAAAAGGTTTCCTACAAGAAAGAAAGTAAGATGCATTTTGTAGCTTACAGGATTGTCATATTTGAACATGGGAGTTGACCTTGGGTTCAGTGGGTTCACTGCGGCCATTCCCTAACCGTAACCAAGACGTTTTTGTGCCTACAAACCTAACCAAACCTTAACCACAGCATTGTCAGATCATAAAACCAATTTATTTCTCAAAACTGATTTGTAACAGTTTTGGAAGGCACAGGCAAATGATGTTGTTCTGCTGATATGAGCGTGAGATCAGAAAACACTTAAATGTCCTTTAATTTGGAGGACAAGGTCCATTTTTCTGTCTTTCAACAGTATTTCACTGTTTACATCAGTAAGCTAGTAGGTGGACCTTGAGTTGAGATTATTTGGCCAGAGTTTTCATAGCTTTTGGTAAATAATTGGTGCCTTTAAACAAGGTCATGTTCTTAGGAGGTGTCTGTATAAACCTCTAGTTCAAATGTGCTCAATGTGAAATTTACTAATACCTCTAAGATAACAGATTGTGTACTCTCATGTGTTTAAAAAGGGTGAATTTTATGAAAGGAAGAAATGTCTAGTTTCTAAATCTAGTGCCCTTTCCCCAGTGGATGGAGTTGACACGGAAGTGAGAATTTTTTTGTTAAACTGCTGTTGTCAAAGTTGTCAAAGCCTTCAAGCCCGACTTTGTCATGTGCTCTTTCCTTGTTCTTAAGTATGACATTGAAATGCAGAAAACAACAAATTTATTTAACCCTAATTCAACCCCAAATCTCCTCCACCCCATTCACCTCCAGTTCTCATTACATCCAGCGCCCAGGGTGCCTTCCACTGAGATCATCAGAGGCTCGCTCTGCATCACATCCATCCAAAATTTCAGCCAATTCTCTTCATTCCTTCACCACCTCCACCTCCACCACCACCACCACCAGTGTCTAGACTCCATCGGGGGGATATTCCTGTACAACTCATGGCATCACCACCCCCTTAAAAATCATAACATCACAATGGGGTCTAATCGCCAAAGACTCTCCATATACTTAATCTTTATTGTGCACTACGTCAATAAATGTATTAATTAAATTAAATATTTTCTGATTGAAATACAGTATTTTATTTAAAAAGTGATTCTGATACTCAGAGAACCAGAGTTATTTAGGACTTATTTCCCCTTCCTCAACTCCAGCCATCTCTCAGCCCAGCAGCCTGACAGCAGGTCTGCATTCCAACACTTAAACAGTTCATTCATGTACTGTATGTGGACAGCTGGAGGCCACTGTAGATTGAGGAGCTGACTTCTACTGGAGACACAACTCTTTAATTCTAGTGTTGTCATCTTTTGCCCGCCTCTCTCCTCTTGCCCCAATAAAAGTCTATAAGAAATATGCACAAAATTAAACTGCCACTACTGCTTTAAAGCCATTACAAAAGGAGGGCATAGGTCAAACAGCTGGAGTTGTTTAATGTGGCACGTAGTCGTGGTTTGAGTGCTATTGACATCTTGGCAGGTGACAGCCTGGAAGACAAACACTTCTATCGACCCGGCCAGCCCCCAGAGCGCCGACATGCTGCTTGGTGCCTGATCAGAACCGGGCTCTGAGACTCATTGACAGAGCTCAGAGGGGCCTTTCCTGGCCACTCAGCAGAGCACTGACACAACCATTTAAATGGAAGGACAAGGGGCATCCCTCACTGTCCATTAGGATCCCAAGGGGGCCCTGGAGCGTGGGTCATTAATGGCTGCTTTACAACAAAGGCTTGTAAACGGAAGGTCTCCTGCTGGTTAGGTAGGAGGAGAATTAGTCATGTGTCAAATGATTTGGTATTAATCCTGCTGTAAATATGAGGATGTTTTATATGAATGTTAGTTTTTAATAACTTCTGACAGATGTGATAAAAGCAAGGTTGTCCTGTGGGTTTTTTTGTACAATGTCATACTTCATCATGTTGCCGAATATTGTTAATGAAACGGAAAAAGGAATATGAGATTTTAATGTGAACACATAATGCACTCTAAACAAATGCAAACAGCATTCGACTTTATGTGGTAATATTAGCCATGGCTCTAGGAATGGCAATGTCGGTAGGTCAGTCCATTTTGTTCCAGAGTGAAATATATTGTGAACTATTAGATGTATTGGCATGAAATTTGAAACATTAGACATTCATGATCCCAAGAGCATAAATTGTAAAAACCTGATCCCCTGACTGGCATGGGCAGAGATGTAGAGCTCGTAGTCAGAACTAACCAGCAGCTACTGTCAGACTTTCTGTGTCTCTGCTCGAAAGATAGGGAGTCTGGTAAAACTATGACAGTCACTAGAAGCACATTCATGAACTACATAATAGAATAGGTCTTGCCTATTTCATCATGGTTAGGGAGAGGTGAGAGAATTTGGGTGAACCAAACTTTCAAATCAAGGCAGACACATACAAGATAATTTTGAGCAGAAAAAGCTGTTTTTACGCATAGTGTGTGTTTTGTTGGAAAAATAACTATATCATATATCATATGCCAACAAGAATCTATGTGATTATGTGTAGAGGGCAAAAAAAAAAGAATTAAAATAGTGTGGAGTTTCTCTTGACATGAGCAAATCAATTAGTTTTTACTTTTTAAGCATTTTTATATTACTTTCAGTGAAGATATATAGTATGGAATGAAACACAAAAAATTAATATATTTTTTGCCCTAATGGGCACTGTCCCAGCCAAGCATCCATCCATCCATCCATTTTCTTCCGCTTATCCGGGGCCGGGTCGCGGTGGCAGCAGGTTAAGCAGGGTTGTCCAGACGTCCCTCTCACCGGCAACGCTTTCCAGCTCCTCCTGGGGGACCCCATGCCGTTCCCAGGCCAGATGAGATATATAATCCCTCCAGCGTGTTCTGAGTCTGCCCCGGGGCCTCCTACCAGTTGGACATGCCCGGAAAACCTCCAAAGGGAGGCGTCCAGGAGACATCCTAATCAGATGCCCGAACCACCTCAACTGGCTCCTTTCGATGCGAAGGAGCAGCGGCTCTACTCTGAGCTCCCTCCAGATGTCGGAGCTCCTTTCCCCATCTCTAAGGGTGAGCCCAGCCACCCTGCGGAGGAAACTAATTTCGGCCGCTTGTATCCACGATCTCATTCTTTCGGACACTACCCAAAGCTCATGACCATAGGTGAGGGTTGGAACGTAGATCGACTGGTAAATCGAAAGCTTTGCCTTCCGGCTCAGCTCCCTCTTTACCACCACAGTCCAGTACAACGCCCGCATTATTGCTGATGCTGCACCGATCCACCTGTCCATCTCACGCTCCATCTTACCATCACTCGTAAACAAGACCCCGAGATACTTGAACTCCCCCGTCTGGGGCAGTAACTCACCTCCAACCCAAAGGGGGCAGTCCACCATTTTCTGGCTGAGAACCATGGCCTCAGACTTGGAGGTGCTGACTCTCATCCCAGCCGCTTCACACTCGGCTGCAAACCGCCCCAGTGCATGCTGAAGGTCACAGGCCGATGAAGCCAACAGAACCACATCTTCCGCAAAGAGCAGAGATGCTATTCTGAGACCACCAAACCGGACACTCTCCTCCCCCCGGCTGCGCCTTGAAATCCTGTCCATGAATATCACAAACAGAATTGGTGACAAGGGGCAGCCCTGGCGGAGTCCAACACCCACTTGGAACGTGTTTGACTTTGTGCCGAGAATGCGGACACAGCACTCACTTCGGTTATATAGGGACCGGATGGCTTGTAGCAGCAACCCCGGTACCCCATACTCCCGCAGTACCCCCCACAGGACAACCCGGGGGACACGGTCGAAAGCCTTCTCCAAGTCTACAAAACACATGTAGACTGGATGGGCAAACTCCCATGAACCCCCCAGGAGCCCTGCAAGAGTAAAGAGCTGGTCCACTGTGCCACGGCCAGGACGGAATCTACATTGCTCCTTCTGAATCCAAGGTTCGACAATCGGTCGTCGGTAGTCTCCTTTCCAGCCAAGCAATACACACTAATTCCTCCTGATCCTGCCTCCATCTCATACAAGAGTAAAAATGTCCTTTTTACCCTCATTGAGGTGTAAAAAGGCCACAGTGTATTTTGGTGTGTTGCAGATCCTACTGTAAGATGTAAATATGGCTCCTACCTCCTCAGACTGATGCCCACATACATAATCATCAGGAAATTGAGGGTGACCAGCTCTCTTGGTGTGTTCACCGTGAAGCCCAAGGCACTTTTTATTGAACCCAGACAACCCTTTACTGCATTATTTACTTTCCTTTAAACTGCAGTATTCTCTCAACTGTATACATTTATATTTAATTTCCTTTTATTGCAGCTGTAACAGGGAGGTGTCTGTAGTGGATGGCCGTACCAGTCATCCTCATGGTGCTCTGCTGATGTACAGGGATGGAAGAGGCATTTGAATACTAGTTCGCACACATTCTACTGGCTTCAATGGAAGCTTTAAGCCACATAGTGTACGCCTCAAAAGAGGAGAAGATTAACAGCGAGAGATAAAAAGAAACAGAGAGAAGGCTCTGAGAGAGTGTGCAGACCATGGAAATGAGATGCTGATGCTCTGTTAGCTCGTTTGTCACTGTTCTCCTTCACAGGAAAGCCTGTGTAAAGTATTCATGGGCTCTCTTTTACTTTACATTTTCCTTTCTGCATTAGATCACTATTGACTCTCGCTGAGCCCTCCACAGCAAAGAATCTTTGAGAGAACAGTGATGATGTGCCAAAGTGTGATATCGCAGCTGAGCGTCTGCTGAGGCATACCAAAATGACTGTTCCCTAGCCAGTTTAACACTGGCTGTGTCATACAAATGGAAAGAAAGGTAGAATAGGTATAGATGTGATTAAACATTATTACAATTCCTACCATAAATAGTTCAACAGAAGAGTGCAGGCTCAAATTAAAAGCATACAAAATTATTAAAGAAAGAATGAGATTGTGGATACAAGCGGCCGTAATGAGTTTTCTCTGTAGGGTGGCTGAGCTCATCCTTAGAGATAGGGTAAGGAGCTCAGATATCTGAAGTGAGCTTGGAGTAGAGACGCTGCTCCTTCGTGTCGAAAGGAACCAGTTGAGGTGGTTCAGGCATGTGATCAGAATGCCTCCTGGGCGCCTTCCTTTGGAGATTTTCTGCGCACGTTGAACAGGTAGGAGAGATCATATACCTCATATGGCTTGGGAATGCGTTGGGATCCCCCAGGAAGAGCTGGAAAATGTTGCTGGGGAGAGGGACATCTGAACTACCTTGCTAAGCCTGCTGCCACCTTGACCCGGCCACGGAAAAGCTGAAAGAAATAAATGAAATTGGGCTCTGGGTAGCATAGAGAAAATAAGACTGAGAGATTGTGAGCATTCTAACATGCTCACAATTACAATGTTAACATTCTGATGTTAAGCAGGTATAATGCTTACTTTGATCACCATCTTAGTTTAGTGTGTTAGCATGCTAACACTTGCTAATTAGCACTAAACACAAAGTAGGCCTACAGCTGCGGCTGATGGGAATGTCATTAGTTTTGCAGGTATTTGGTCATAAACCAAGGTATTGGATGAATTGAAACTTTGAATAGATGTTGAGATTTTTCACAGGATAAGTAAGAACTTTGACCTAATGGTTGTTAGCCTAATAGTTGTTTGGTGACTCATCACCTGTCTATGCCATTGTTTGTTGGGGGTGTGGCTTAAGCTCAGAGGACAGGAACAAGATCAATAAACTGATCAGGAAGGCAGCATTATTGGCTTGACCCCTGACTCACTAGAAGTGATCATGGAGCAAAGAATGGGTATGAAGCTCAGGAGCGTTATGCAAAATGAGGATCATCCAATGTACAATGTTTTTAGTGAGCTGAAGAGCTCTCTTAGTGACAGGCTTGTTATGCCCAGGTGCTCTTCAGAGAGATTCAGGAAGTCATTTTTTAATGAACATTGTCGCTGACTGTCACTGTTGATGGTGATGATGATGATCAGATGGTGATGACTAGGATGGTGGTTGTACTGAGGATTGTGGTAATGTTGGTGTCCATGTATATATTGTTGTCATATATAACCACTAACATACATATAGTACAGTCACATTGATGTTTACACTATTTATTATGGTGCTCTGCTCTCCTCTTATTTTGTACTTCCTTGAAATGTCCTATTGTCCTACATGTTGTCTGTCCTATATGTATGGTGGCACTCAGTTGATCCCTTGGGGGATTAGTAAAGTATTTTGTATCGTATTGTATGGTAGCGCTACAGAAAAAGTCAAGACATCACCAAAGTCATTTCAATCAGGAGAGACTTAATTATGAGTGAACAAATATTTATTGACACGTGCATAAAGATGAGAAATGTGAAGACTCTTTGGCGATTAGACCCCATTGTGACGTCATGATATTTTAAGGGGGGTAGTGAAGCCATGAGTAGGATGGCTAAAGATCTGGATGTGATGAGGAGCGGACTTCTGATGAGCTCGACTGAATGTTGTGAACTGGAGGTGAACGGGGTGGAGGAGGATCGCAACGATTCCACACTGAAATGACAGCTGTCAGCAAGCAAGAGGAGAACAGATTTAAAGTTTGACAGCAGCCGTATGATTGGCTGATGGAGATCGTAGCAGAATCTGAGAGAGTAAACGCCCATAATGAGCTGATTAAGAGAAGCAGGAAGAGAGAGAGAGAGAGATGTAAATGAATGAGGCATGAAGATAGTCTTCCTGATTGAACTTAGGCTGAGCTTCATTAGGATTCATTCTCACGGATATCTGCACCAAATTACATGGCAGTCCATCCAGTAGTTGTCAAGATAATTAATTAAAAGCAAAAATGTCAACTTCATGGTGGCACTAGAGGAAATGTCAGGGGATCATCAAAGTCAGTAGGATTCATTCTCTGGGGACCATGGCTGTATCTAAAAAAATTCACGGCAATCTGTTCAAAAATTGAGATATATCACTGGATCAGTGAAGTTTATCAAATGCTAGCGGTGCTATAGATGAAAAGTCAGGGGGTCATCTGGGGACCATGATTGTCTGTATCAAATTTCATGGCAATCCATATCTATTAGATGGATTGCCATGAAATTTGATAAGATAAGAAAGATATTTCACTCTGGAGCACAAATGTCAACCTCATGATGGCACTAGAGCAAAAGTCTGATGATCACCAAAATCAGTAGGATTCATCCTCTGAGCACCATGAGTGTCTGAACAAAATTTTATGGCAATCCAATCAACAGTTGTTGAGATATTTCAGTCTGAACCACAATGGTGGACTGACTGACTGACGAAAATACATTTCCATTCTTAGAGCCATACTGCTAGCATGGCTAAAAACGCAACTGCAGTCATGCAGGTTCAGGATCAGAATCAGCTTTATTGGCCAAGTATGTGTACACATATAAGGAATTTGACTCCAGTTTTAAGTTGCTCTCAGGTGTACTTGTAACACAGTTCCAAGAACAGTTTTCCAGAAGATAGAAATAGACATACAGCTAAAAGCAAGGACAGCAAAGCTGAACAAAGACAGGTAAAAAATAAACATAGAATTATTATGTACATACAAGTAAATAAAAAAATTGATATATGTATAAGTAAGGCAAGTCTGAATGGGAAGAACAAGGTCCAAGCTATCGACACCTACGCCCGTCATCGGATACCCCGCTGGCATAATAAGCTGGCCAAAAGAGGAGATAGAAGCCACCGATATAAAGACAAGAAAGCTCCTCACAATGCATGGAGGATTTCACCCCAAGTCTAGTACCCTGAGACTGTACACTAAGCGGAAGGAAGGAGGCCGAGGACTAGTGAGCGTCAGAGCCACTGTCCAGGACGAAACAACAAAGATCCAGGAGTACATCAGGAAGATGGCCCCAAGTGATGAGTTGCTTAGTGAATACCTCAGGCAGCAGAAGCCCAATGAGGAAGAAGAGCAGGTGGAATCATCATGGGAGAACAAACCCCTAGACGGTATGTACCACTGGCAGATAGAAGAAGTGGCTGATATCGGGAAATCCTACCAGTGGCCGGAAAAGGCTGGACTGAAAGACAGCACAGATGCACTAATAAATGGCAGCACAGGAACAGCTGATGATTGTCCGTTTGGTTGCACGATGTCTTGAGTTGGAACAAGTGGGGGTGTAGGTGTTGGTTTATCAAACCTACAATAAAACACATTCAGGTCGTCGGCCAGTTGACGGTGTGGGGGCATGACTTCCTGTAGCTGGTGATGTCCTCCAGGCCTTTCCACACTGACGGGTCTTTGGCTGAAAACCAATTTTTCAGCTTTTCAGTGCAGCTTCTCTTTGCTACTTTGATCTCCTTTGTCAGGGTGTTTCTGGTCTGGTTGTACAGGATTCTGTCCCCACTTCTGTAGACCTCCTCCTCCTTGACAAAGCTGTCTGTGTTTAGCTGTAAACCAGGGTTTGTTGTTGTTATATGTGCAGAAAGTAAGATGTCACAGTGTTAGAGAGTTCATCTAGGTCTGTAGCTATAGGCTCAAAAACACACCAATCAGTGCAGTCAAAGCAGGCCTGTAATTCCAGCATTGCCTCGTTGGTCCATCTTCTCACAGTCTTGACCACAGGCTTAGCAGATTTTAGTTTCTACCTGTAAGTCGGGAGAAGATGAACCAGACAGTGATCAGAGTCCCAAAGCTGCCAGACAGAGCGATAGGCGTCCTGTAATATGGTGTAGCAATGGTCCAGTGTGTTTACGTGACCAGACACTCCATCAAATATAACTGTGGTGCTGGGTTCAGTTCTTATGTCAAGTTGTCGGTCACTAAAATTCTGCCATGACTTGGCTAATAGACAGACTACACAATGAACCCTGACCAATCACAGCTTGTGGTCTTTCATGACCCGTGTGACAAGTCAAAGGTGAATGGGTAGAGGGGGCCAGAGAAAGAAATCGAGGATCGAGAACGTCTACAACAGTTGTGTCCAAAGCATCACAAAGCATGTTGTGCATGTTGTCAAACTAGGTAAGAGAAGGCAAAGATTCTGAAAGGCTTCCTGTTGGAGCCTTGTGATTGGTTGTCTTGCACTATAACACGTGGGGTAAGACAACATTGTCATGCAAGATGCTTATTTATGTTCTTGGCCCGTCCGCATATGTCAGATAGGGACATTTTGGAGCTTTTATCATGTTATCTGATCCTGGCATAGGTGTTTACAGTAGAAGGCTTTATGGTTCCAAAATTTTGAACTAGATCCAAATGGATCCATGAAAAACCTATCCAAACCCAGTCAGTTATTTTTCAAAAAAAAAAAAAAAGAAAGAAAGAAAGAACGAAAACACACACACACAAACACACACACACACACACACAAGACACAATTGTAAATGGACCTAAAGACAGTCACACCTGGTCAGAATAGACCCGAGGACAATTAAACCCGAGCCAAAGTGCTGTCAACCTAAACAAACCCAAACACCAACACTGGCAGCAGAATGATGATCTATCAATTAGAAAACACATTTCTTTCCCTAGCCTGTCTGACCTAATTAGAATTAATATAATTTGGACCTGGGTTAGGGTTAGGGATTAGAGAATTGGAGTTTTTTAATGCTGTGCTTTGCTGGGGTTTGAGCACCAGGGGTTAAGAGGATTTTCTTAATCTTACCTCTGACCCTTGGCTACTATGAACCCCTGTCTGCTACAGAATACATGTCTGCTGTGTAAATCACTATTCCTGTGTTCTCCTTTGACAAAAATCTGAAATCAAAAGGGAGACATTTTTATTTTATTTGAGAAATGTATATATTTTATTTTATTTTTTTGTCTTGTGATGGCGACCCCTAGTTTTGCATTAATTTGATGGAATACCATTCCGTTATCCGGTGCATGCCTTATTTTGGTACAGCCAACCAAGCGTTCTATCATAGGCAGGGCAGATGGTCACACTGAGCCAGACAGCAGTCTGCTATACACAACACAAAAGCTACAGACTTTGAACAACAACCCATATTAGCTTTCCTGCTAAAGTCTCCTTCTTATCTAAATTACAAACATGAACACGTCTTGTCTTGCACCTTAGTTTGTTGAACGAGCCACCAAACATTCACCAGGGAAAAGTGCACTGCTAACCTCAGTTTGATGGCTAAATAACTAATTAGCTGCTCAGCTGCAGCACATTAAACGGCATAGAAAGGTACCAGCAAATGTCGCTTTGGTACAGTTAGGTGCTGGTGTGGTCCCTACTCTGTAATACCACTAACAACATGCTGTCTGCCCATACAATGTATGCTACAGCACAAGTCATTTCAGTTGGACTTTAACTCCTCAACAGTCCAGACCACCTGTTCCAGATGTGGGCATCACTGGTCCCTCTTCAGAACCTCCTCCTGACATTAGCCTCTTTCAATGACCTGATCATGGCGGTGACACAACTGGTCCCTTGACCCAACATGGTCAGTTTTAATTGTGGATTATTCTAACATTGGACAACTCCCATTGATTTAAAATGAGCTAATCCAAGTGGACTGCTTGCCAGGTGCAATAAAACCTCCCAGTGAGACTACTCCCTGATATGTGAAAAGAACTGGCTTTCCAATCCATATGGTCTAGCGCACAACTACAATGTCCCTGGTTCAACCCGTTAATTAGTTGCAAGTCATGTTTCTTTTTTTCCCCATTTTTCCCAGGCAACTAAAATCTAAATATAAAACAACAAAATCTTGATAAATGCTCATTATTCCATGATATTAAACTCCCAAAAGACACCAAAAGACAACAAAGAAGCTACTGTTTAATTCCACAAAGCATTATTGCAAAACACATTAATCTGATCTTGTCTGGCCTTAATTGTGCATTAAACTCCTCTTTGCTTTCACAAATCTGCTTCCCAACATTGTCCTCTCAATCACCTGCTCCTGTAATCAAATTTATTCTCTCATCACTCTCGAAGCTGAATAAAACATGAGTTCTTTTTGCATCACTGAAGAAGCATTGAGTCTCATAGCAAGTGCAGAATGCACAGTGTCTGCATCCTATCTCAGAACAGACAAAGTGCTTCTTGCGGTCAGAGGCCTTCAATATCTTCATCTCCATAAAATCCCTTTTGGTTCAAGTCGAGGTTGCACACTTTGGCAGCGGAATACAAAATGGCATCCAGCAGAACTACTTCCATCGGATCTTGGCATTCTTCTGTGCTCTATCCTTCTTGGCAATTCAGCCATGGCCTGTGCTTTGGAGATATGCAGACTTGAGATATGCATTTGCTTGGTGTTGAGAATATAGAAATATATCTAAAGTTCTGCCACCTTGCACATAGTAGAGTTATTTGATTTGGCAAAGTCTTTAAAAGAAAAGGAGGATTTCCTTAAGACTATTAACACAAAGAAGTTGGCATACACAGAACTGCTGAGGAGTATTTAGTTGCAAACTTTTGGATTATGACCATGTCTGTCAGACAAATCAATTAAAATACTTAAATCACTGTTGTTTCAGTGGATTTCCTGACTATAATACAGACAATCCTGCATATTTAATCCCTCATTTCTTCAGTAAGGTGATGACTTTTCATTCCAAATCCCCTGGAGGAAAAATACAAAAACTGCTTCCCCGCCTCCTCAAAGATATGACATTCAGTCA
Source organism: Macquaria ambigua (assembly GCA_008360985.2). Taxonomy (NCBI): domain Eukaryota; kingdom Metazoa; phylum Chordata; class Actinopteri; order Centrarchiformes; family Percichthyidae; genus Macquaria; species Macquaria ambigua. Next base: position 27,879 of record VMKM01002805.1, on the reverse strand, counting down.
GTATCTTTTGATACTGCACGTCTGAGACAAGATTGAAGGAAATGTACAGAAAGAAGCCTGTCTACATTATCTGATGAGCTTCCCCATTCTGCTCTTTCCCCATTCAGTCGGAGGAACTGTTTGGCAGCCCCTTAAGAAAAAAAAAAAGCATTAATGTTTAAAATGAGGTCATCCATACAATGTCTCTCCCTAGCGTCCAATGTTTTTCGACTTTGCCTGTAGAGGAGCTGCTTGTCTGAGCGCTGATAAAATCCGGATATAAAACCTGACGTTGAAGATGAATGTGTCCCATAGCCACTCTCGCCTATCAGTTGTGAGCACAGACGAGGACAGGGGCCTGGGAAACATGTCAGGGAGCTATCTCTGCTGCCACTCCCCTTCTCTCGCCTGCCCTCTTCACTCACAGGCAGAATTAAAGTTGAAAAGGTTTGCGGCAAGGATAAAAGAGAAGGGTATTTGACAGAAATGGGAAAGAATGCTAATTTATCTTTTTGGAAGAAGGACAGTTTTTAGGGTGTAGCCTCAAGTGCTCTTATGGATTTTATAACAGGCATGTTCAGAAACACACTGTGATGTGGGGGCATTTGGATGGCTGAGCCACTATATAGTCACCTAGCCAAAAGGCCTAAAGATAGCTGTTTTAAGTATGACAAAAAGCCTGAAAAAACTATTTTAGCCTTCCGCTGGAAACCATTATCTTGAAAGGGGCCAGAGAATGCACAAATGAGAGGAAAGATGCCGAGCTCCTCAACAAACTTCATAAACTGGAATTCGATTTCAAAGAAAAAGACATGCAGAAAGGCATCAGTGACACTATTGTAGACTACACGCACTTTCACATGCTCTCAATCAATCGAAACACAGACACATACCCTGGTAAACATGTTTGAGTGCAACAAAGCTGGGACTGCAGTGTGCATTAAAATCACTCCAAGTCTTTTGCAGTGTCTGAAAGCTTAATCTTGAATTCCTAAAGTATAGCAACACAAGATTAAAGGAGCATTATGCATGTTTTGTTTGAGTGGCTTTCATCAAGTTTCAAGGGAGCATTTTGATTCTTCTCCTGCAATATAAGAAACAGTAAAGCATAAAATGAAAACTACAATGTAGTAAAAATCTGGCCTCACACTCATTAAAGTTTGTTCAGACTGACCTCAAATCAAAATTTTGCCTTGCGTTATTTGCATAAATTTGACTGAGCGGTTTTGCTGTACCTTTAATCGCCCATAACAGCCAATATATCGACTTTGTCTTTGTGTGTGTCACCAGGAACTGTGGTTCTTTCTCTGGTTATTTTCCATTTCTGGATGTTCGTGTACATTCATAAAGACTTGAGGGATGACCTCAAATGTTTAACTCAAGTTAAAACATTTCCAACTCGTACATCCATCCATTATCTATGCTGCTTATCACTAGAGGGTTGCTGGGGGGCTGGAGCTGATCCCAGATGACATTGGGCGAGAGGCGGGGTACACCCTGGACTGGTCCCAACTCGTACAGACACCCCAATTTGCGCTGTCCAGGGTGAATTTGAGTCCACTCAAGTCTTTCCATAGCTTTTACATAAAATCATACAGTCCCTAAAATTCGGTTTGGTCTGAACACTCCTTTAACATATCACATATTATTTATTATTAGTAAACAAGTGATATGACTAAAGGACAACACGCAACCCACATGTGTCATCTTGACGCAGGGCATCATGTTAGTATATGATATTTTTCTGATTTCCCAGCGTTGTTAAGCTTTAACGCTCCAGAAATGCAACAATTCTATCACATTTGCTCTCAGGATCAATACGTCCTGGCTACTGTGCTTATTTTTGTTTATCTATCTGGTGCAACAAGTCCCCCAAATTAAACAACAAAATCCATAATTTGTCCATGCCCTCTAGGACGACAAATACTGTAGAAGTGTAGAAATGTATCTTTTTTGTGATATAATGGTTTGGTATGGTTTCAGCACAAAAATGACTTGGTTAAGAAACGTGGTTAAAATAAGTACTTGTTAAGGTTAGGGGACCTTTGTCATCATGTACTCATCTGGTGTGTGCAATACGCATCACATGAAACTCATCATGCATGTCAGTGTCCAGCAAAAGCTGATGTGAGGCTTCAGCAGCCTGAGGTAGACAAATCAAGTGGGTATTTTCCAAAGTCTTTTTAGTATGCATTTTTTAGTATGCATTGACATGCATGATGAGTTTCATTTGATGCATGTCGCCAGACAAGACTGTCCTCCCAAGAAGAATGACAGCTGATTACAACAACCATGGATCCTTTTTTGAACTCAACATAAATTGTTAAAGGTTATTAGCAGCGGATGACTACACCTCTCAACTCAGCTTTTATTTACCTCATATCCTTTGTGACACAGATTACTTTCTATTGGCAAATAATAATTTCACAATTTCAAAAATGTGGGTCTTTGATATGAAGCCATAAACAGTAAGTGGCCTTGTCTCATGTTTGATATAAGACAAGGCCACTTACATCTGACTACACAGCCAGTCAGCTGTATGTGACAAGATTATAAGCTATATGACTTAAATGCTCAAATAAATTATAAATGAAGCAGCACATCCCCTATACATGCATGACTTAGATTCTTTGAACATCTGAAGGTCCTAAAAAAAATATGCAGTATGTCTGAAAATAACTCATAGCCTAATTAAATCTGAAATCAAAGTAGAAAACGAATTAAAAATGAATGGAAATTGCATAATTATCATGCTCTGGGTTTGTGTCATGGATTTCTTTATTTGGTAATGTGTAAAGTTAACACATTTGCACAGGAGAATGAATGCATTTTGGAGTCTGAACGGGTGTTGTTTTCATGCACTGAATCTAAATTGAAATACAGACATCCATTTTAACACTACATTCACTCTCTGGTAAGACTTAAAGGCAAGCGCATACACACAAAGAAAGAAATGAACCACACTTTAGGGCCAGGAGATGGTAAATTACATGTAAAACTACAGTGATGAGTGTGTGAGCTGGAAAAGAAAAAAAAAGCTGAGGAGAATAACTGCTCCTTGAGGATGAAAGGCCAGGAAGGCATGGAGGGGAAGTGGATGGGAGTGCAGTGAAATCCTATTTCAGCAGCCTGAGGGAGCCGTGGCAGGCTCCTCCAGCAGGCCTTCTGTTAAAGCCTGCTCGGCGAGAAGACGGGGGACGTGAATTGTAGTAAGTGTAGAGGCAGACATGAGCAGAGATGAAAGGGTGAGGACAACTCACAGCCTCTTTACTGGATTACACTGAGAAGAGGAGTAGTGTCTTTGGCATTTCAATAAGACCGCTTAAACACAAAGTATGACAAGGACAGTGTTGCATAGACAGGATTTTGACTGATCTACTGTGTGTGTGTCCAAGAGCTTCCTACTTTGACCAGAAAATGTCTTTTGACATTCAAAAGACCAGCCAAAAAGTGTTATGTAATTCTAAAATAGGGCTCCCAAAATAACAGACTTACATGAAAACAATAATCGCTATGGCCCAAAATTCACAGGTATTGTAACCCAAAATAAAACCCTTCAAAAATCTTTAAGCAGAAATCATTATTTCAAGGACCAAAATATTCCCCTTTGAGAACTGAATTTGGTGTTTTGCCCATCAAAAGACGTCTGCTTTAAAACTGGGCAAATTTTGATCAAGAAGTGAAAATCTTTAGACATCTAGATCAGAGTTTTGAGACCCTGACCCAGACTGAACCTGACTGGTACCATTACATTTGAAACCCGAGCCCTACCCAAGACTGAAGCTATATTTTGCTTTATTTCATCCATCACTGACCTAAGTGGGCAGTGTGCATCTACATGGAACACATGACATGCATGGCTGTTGGCACAGTCAGAGAGGGAAAGAGAGAATTTTTTTCAATAAATTACATTTTTACAATTACAAAACAATCAAACTTGAACCCAACCCAAGCCCAAAGCTTGCCGCATAAAAATGGCCCAAATGTGACTAAATCCTACTGGTCCTGACAGAGCTTTAGGTCTCTGGTTGGAGTTGGCCATTTTGTTGAGTGAAGCTTCGGGCTCAGGTTGGGTTCAGGTAGAAGAACTCTAGTCTTCATTACATATGTCTATTGTATTACCTTAACAGCTTTTAAATGACTATAATGTAATGTGAAGCAGGTCCTAAGTTGAAATAGTCACTAAAATGCTGTTGAACAAATTGCTCTATGTAGCTTAGATTCTAAAAAACTTGAATTTTCTAACCCAATTAATTCATTTTTAACCTGGATGTCTAGATGTCTTTTAACCTGCATGTCGCTAAATCAAGGAAAAAAGTGTTTAAATGTCCAGCAAAGTACTCAAAAACATATCACTTCTGTATTTTAACAAAAACTCAGGCACTATATAGTAAATGGAAACATTTCGAACCATACCCATTCATAGCATAGAATGGGAAATGCACACTTATGACTGACAGTGCAGGATAGTCAAGTTTGATATTGTCAGACTATGCAAACAGTTAAAGGTACTCTGTGTCTTGTAAACAAACAAACAAAGTTATGTTTACGCATCCTTGAGCTCTAACAAATGTGTTGAATGCATTTCCTTCCTCATAAAACATTTGCAAAGCCATTTCTTAAGTATTTTCAATCCTGCATTTTTTACATTCATATTTACTTGCTAACCACTAGAGGTCTGAAACTCCACAGGGAACCTTTACATTTTATCTACAAACAAATGCATTCTATATTAAACAGTCAGCCAGTTCACCCAAATTACAAATAGACAGTTTTCCACCTACTCCTAGTGGTATGTAGCCATGCAGATCGTTTCAGTTTCGTGTGCGCAGGTTCTGGGATCTCTGAGTTTTCTGTCTCCAGCCAAGTACAATGAAAGTGAAAGAACTTTTTCACATTTAAAAAAAAACTTAACAGCAACATCACCTGTTACTCTGGATAATGTACACACCTCATTGTCAACAGTTCTCAGTGTAAATACTTTCTACTTAAGAAATAGTCCCTATAAAAACTGTTGACATTGACTTTTCTGTCAACACATCACTAATTGAGTTTATCAAATTCAAAGCAAGTTTTTAATTCAGCATGAATGTTCAGTCTTGACCTTGGACCCAGTAGTTTGACCAAAAAAAAAAAAAACAACTCAAGGTCCACTTACTAGCTTTTCTGGGGTATTCACTTCATCACACAGTTAAGTATGAAACTTTCTTAGTAACTCAAATCCTAACCCTGACCTTGAGTTGTGATTTATTTTTGTCAAACAAGTTTTTAATGTTTTGAGCAGCACAAAGGAATTTCTGTTCACTTACACCTAGTATTGGGATGGTAGCAGATGTTTAAGAGGTGAATATCCAAAAAACCTCAACTATCTAAAATGTATTCTGTACATTAAATGTGTGACCCAACAAGAAAGCTTTCAAAAAGGTGTACTGAGAAAGCTGAAAGGATTTGTCCAATGATGTGATGTCTCATCTAACAGTAAAGAAACTCAATATTCACCCACAATATGGTAAGGCATGAAAGAAAACAAGCTTGGTTTTCTCACTCTATCATTGTTTCCTTCAAAAAATGAAAATGGAGTCAGACACAAAGATTTAATTACATGGTGTGGTTTTAGGTTTTGGTTTCTGGCTCAGTTGAATGCTGGCAAGCCAAAGAGCTGTGGCTTAAATTCCTCCATGCTCCTGAGTCGCAGTGTGGCCTCCTGGGTAAGGCTGGGGTCCAGGTTGTCGTCAGGGATCATCACCACCTGCATCCCCGCAGCCAGCGCTGCCTTCACGCCATTCGGAGCGTCTTCAAACACCAAACACTGAGCAAGGACAGAGGAGATGAAAACAAAGTGATATTATCCTATAAGCCTATTAGGTCTACAGGATTTCACCCCTGTAGACGCTGTAGAGCTGAGACCAAAAGCAAACACAGGAAAATTGGAAACAAGAGCACCATTTCCATTTTCAGTGTGATGAACTTGATATTCCTCAGAGGAGTACTGTTTACCTCTGCCAGGTGGAAGATCCATTTAATCTACAATTTTAAGAACGGTGCCCCCTGTAGCCCAATTGGCTTTGTTTATATTTTCAGCCACGGCATTGAAGATGATCTGATGATCTGATCTAAGTTGTGCATATCAATAGGCTGGACGCAATAAAAGCCACACATGTACAGTGGAATATAATCCAGGTCAATGTTATAATAATGCTCAGTTTTTGTTGGCATTGTGTCAGAGAGATTGTTTTGTTTTTTTCTGACCATGGATGAAGGAAGTGGGGGAGCTTAGGGTGCTGCAGCACCACCTACTATCAGGCATTATAAAAGTCAGCAGTCAATTAAAAAACAATTACAATTTTATTTTCCTGTTTTAATGGGGTATTGTTTGTGTCTGGTATATGCCTGTGACTGCGGAAAGATAAGACTTTTACTTTATTTATTAACTTATCATCAATTTCAATGCTGGGATCAGGTATAGCTAATGGATGGATATACCATAGATAGACAGTAAACACGTATACTGATATAAAGATATCATTATATATCATTATATATACATCATTCTATACAGTAACTTTCTCTCAGCACTCCCAGCTTTGATTGTCTTTCCATTGTGTTTGGATAGCATGAATGAATGTTATTTTCAACCATGATTGAAGGATTAGTGTCTGAAATACCAAAAATAGCAAATTATAACCAGAAATTCTGAATTTCACCACTCTTTCTGTGTGAAGTTTCATTTTAAACAAGTTGCTGCTGCAGTGAATCCTGCCTATTAAAGTCTTTAAAAAGAGATGTCATTTGTGAGGCAGAACCCTGTCACTGTGACATGCCTAGCCAAGTAGAAATATGAAAAACATGGAGTCTAATTGGGATTTGAAATACTTATCTGTGCACATGTTCAACAAGAACATTCCACAGCTGCAGTAAATTAATACGGCTGAACCTTCACCAGGAGGTTAATCATTTTTTCAGTATCCAATAATCACATTCAGGAGTGTGCACACAGAAAGAGGGATGGAAAGGAGGTTCAGTACTCTGAGGGTTAGGAGGAACAGTTAATACCAACTATTCAACTTTACAGATATTTACTCATACAGCTACTAGGTAACTGTGTAAGTGTAAAAATCAATCTCAAATAACCTCAATCCACATGTACAGATTACCTGCCTTAAAATGAGTGTGCGAGATGAAGCCCATAAAAACACCACTTAACTGTATAATGGTAGTCTTTGTCCTACAGTACAACACACTTTATTGCAGAATTTTGACTAAAGAGAGGAAGAACAGCAACACCACAACCAACTGACAATGGATGCCAAGAAACGTGGACTCCTACTAAGGAGTTACAAGTCAAAGGTCTCATTCAAAGTTGTGCACAGTGAATCTATGGGCAACGTAAAAAACTCATATTCAATAATACAACTCATTGATCTATAGGTACAGTGAGTGTGGGACTTTGTCACCACAAACTGCAGTCCTTATCCTGTTTCTAACCATCAGTCAATGTTAATTTCTTCCAATCATAACCTCCATTTTCCCCTAACTGTAACAAAGCTTATTCTGTTGCCTAAACTCAACCAAACCTTAACCACAGAGGTGGCAGATCAGACAACGATTCAAATATGAATATATTTTGTAACAGTCATATGGGTCGCTTTGGAAGACACCTATTTTGTTGTTCATGAATCATGAACCTCATCACAGTTAATCTGTCAAATTTCAGTTCAGCACTGAGTGCTGAGTGTTCAGCACTGAGTGACATGTGAAATTTGTATAATAATAATAATCATGCCTTATATATTTCATAAAGACAGCAGGAGATGTGTACATTATTCAGAACTACGTGAAAAATGTAAGCAGTATAGCAAATGCTAAAAGTGCTGAAACAGTCTAGTTCACTTAACTTTATCATTTCAGACCTTGTATAATATTTCTATAATATGCCTACAGGGACATACTGTAGAACGTATCTGATTTTTGTTTTAGTGACAACAGTGAGTCTAACATATGTTTTATGTAGCCTAATGTCAGCATGATAATTTAAAGATATTCCTATGATATTTCTCTGTCATCAGTATTTTATTTATACTCTGTGACTTTATCCACATTTATCTAAGGGTGCTTTCACACCTGTAGTCTTTTATTTCTTGTCCAGTTCATGTACACGTTGACTTTTTACAAACAAAGAAGTGTAAACAATAAGTCATCAGGACATCCTGCATAATCAGGGCCACATGGACCCACATGGGGAAAACAAATTCTGGTGACTGCAGGCTGCAGGATCTGGTACTGATGCGCATATGTACTACCATGGTTACCAAATTATTTCCTTAAATATATACAGCACTTATACAGATTGCTTATTGTAAGATCGCTTCCTGAATAGTTCACCATCAGAAGATGGATTTAATGGTAGTTTAGCTTTTTAATTCATGCTAATATCCCATATCTACTATCACAAAATCCTGTGGTTGGTCCATTTGCTTTCAGACCACAAACAAACCGCACCACTTGGAAGCGGACTGAGATCATCCTTTTCATGTGGTCTCGGCCCGTTGGTTTTTTTTTTTTTAGTTCGACTGACAGCTTTCACAAAACCGATTTGGTGTGAAAGCAACACACACTGCTGCAGTGTAACCAGTTTACCACTGTAAAACTAGAGGCCACAGTGTTAAATCATTCAACAACAGTATAACATCTAGTTTAAGAGTGTTAAATACACACTGACACTGATTTAAGATCCCATAAGATTACATTACTTTCAACCAATGAGCTTTTCCTTTTTTTCCTTTAGACAGTGTCTACCCCTAAAATGCAGTGAATGTGTATATGTCTACAATCTGTTTTCTAACAATCTGTTTTTTTTTGTAACTTGTATTTATTGCACAGCTATACAATATAGGTTACACAAGCACAACTTTAATGCACAAATCTTAGAAATATGGACTTGTATTTTCTACGGTTGTCAAGGCTGAATATCTTATTACCCATTCAACAAGGCTGAAAGAGCAGGAAGACCTTCCTGGACAAAAACGCAGTTTTGTTGGTAAGTAGGTAAGTGACGTGTCCTTGGCTCTGAATCACACTGAGGAGAAATGAGTTCATTGTTTTATTCAAAAGGCCTTTTGGCCCAAATAAAGGAGAATTGTGTAAAGAATCTCTCATGAATACTATTACTAGCAGAGAGAAAAAAAATAGTCATACTGGTATTCATGCACATGCATGTTCAGTAAAAAGACTTACACAAACACTAGGGCTGAAACGATTCCTCGAGAAACTCGAGTAACTCGATTACTAAAAATCCTCGATGCTAATTCTTTGCATCGAAGCTTCGTTTAATCCATACTGCTCAGTGGTCACTGTGTTTCCACGGATGATTATTACTGCCGCACAGAGCGCTTCTTCTTCTTCTTCTTCTTCTTCTTCTTCTTTGGGTTTTATGGCGGTTGGCAAACAACGCTATGGTGCATTACCGCCACCAACTGGAATGGAGTGTGGATCTGGATCTAATTGTGTCTAGCTTCACAGAGCGCTTACGTTGTGGATACGTAAAGTAGACGTGATTTGATGGCGCGGACTGGAAAATGGAAAAAGGTAGAGATAATAATGAGGAGCGAGGCGAAGGGACAGAAACGACAGAAAGTGTCAAAAGTTTGTATTCGCAGTCCACAGAACGGACCCGACACAAGGTAACGTTAAAGTTAGCATTTAACTTAGCAATATGATTGCTAGTTGAGATGAAGGCTAGTGAAGAATTTAAGTTAATTATGGCTATATGTAATGGCTAGTTAAGAATGTAAACATGGTGGCTAGTCATTATGTTCCTAAGTTAGCTATGTTTTGCTAAAGAAAATAACTACAGCAAATAAACTGCTGCAGTCAGTTTGTGAAAGCCTGAGCTTTATTCATGTCATGTTCATAAGACTGGCTAATGTACGTTCTTAACTGTAGTTCTGAAAGTTAAGTTGCACCAACTTAAAAGCAATGTTTATGTATATATTTACCTTTTTAAACATATATACTCTTCTTTTCTCTTTTGTGAATTTACTATTGCTCTTTAATAAGGCAAAAGTATCTCTTATCCGATTACTTGATTAATCGATGGAATAATCGGTAGAATACTCGATTACTAAAATAATCGATAGCTGCAGCCCTAACAAACACACATAAACAGCCCAAACATACAGTGACACTCGTATGTGACTGATGTTGGGTGATAAGATGTGGCTTCATGCGCTCTGGAACAAATTTTCTGTGTGTGGGGAGGGGCTGCCCTGGATATGTGCATGGGTGCGACAGCTTACATTCCTGTGTGTATTCATGTTTAGAATAAACACTGGTAACACTTTAGATTACAGCACGCAACATACAGCGTTTTGATGCACTGACAGTTTGGGAATCCTGTAGAGAGTTTTTCTCAGAGGAAACTTACTGCTGTCTGGGACTGACAGAGTTTAAAATATGGAAATAGCAGCTCAAATATACTGCCAGGAGCAGATGATTACTCTTTTTTAAATTCACTTTAGTGGACATGTTGAAGATCTGATGGTCACCATGTTTTCCATGCGTAATAGTGCGCAATTTTATTTGTCATTACAATGATCCATACAATAACCATCTGCATAACTGAACAGAAACTGTTAAAATTATTTTCATCAGAGATTATTTAAAAAGGTAAAATTACACCGATCAGCCATAACATTATGACCACCTGCCTAATATTGTGTAGGTCCCACTTTTGCCGCCAAAACAGCCCTGACCCATCAAGGCATGGACTCCACTAGACCTCTGAAGGTGTGCTGTGGTATCTGGCACCAAGATGTTAACAGCATCTCCATGGATCTGACTTGTTTGTCCAGCACATCCCACAGATGCTCGATTGGATTGAGATCTGGGGAATTTGGAGGCCAAGTCAACACCTTGAACTCGTTGTCATGTTCCTCAAACCATTCCTGAACCATTTTTGCAGTGTGGCAGGGCACATTATCCTGCTGAAAGAGGCCACTGCCATTAGGGAATACCGTTTCCATGAAGTGGTGTACTTGGTCTGCAACAATGTTTAGGTAGGTGGTACGTGTCAAAGTAACATCCACATGAATGGCAGGACCCAAGGTTTCCCAGCAGAACATTGCCCAAAGCATCACACTGCCTCCGCCGGCGTGCCTTCTTCCCATAGTGCATCCTGATGCCATGTCTTCCCCAGGTAAGCGACGCACACGCACCCGGCCATCCACATGATGTAAAAGAAAACATGATTAATCAGACCAGGCCACCTTCTTCCATTGCTCCATGGTCCAGTTCTGATGCTCACGTGCCCATTGTAGGCGTTTTCGGCGGTGGACAGGGGTCAGCATGGGCACCCTGACCGGTATGCAGCTACGCAGCCCTATACGCAACAAAGTGCAATGCACTGTGTGTTCTGACACCTTTCTAACAGAACCAGCATTAACTTTTTCAGCAATTTGAGCTACAGTAGGTCTTCTGTTGATCGGACCACATGGGCGCCCATGACCCTGTCGTCAGTTCACCGGTTTTCCTTCCTTGGACCACTTTTGGTAGGTACTGACCACTGCAGACCAGGAACACCCCACAAGAGCTGCAGTTTTGGAGATGCTCTGACTCAGTCGTCTATCCATCACAATTTGGCCCTTGTCAAAGTCGCACACATCCTTACGCTTGCCCATTTTTCCTGCTTCCAACACATCAACTTCGAGGACAAAATGTTCAGTTGCTGCCTAATACATCCCACCCACTGACAGGTGCCATTGTAACAAGATAATCAATGTTCTTCACTTCACCTGTCAGTGGTCATAATGTTATGGCTGATCGGTGTATATTTCCACTGTGTTTCACTCTGGCCAGCAGGGGGGGCTGCAGCCCTAAAGCCTACCCTTTCCACACTTATGTATGGCTTTCAGTTTGCATTCTAATTGATCCCAAAGGTGTCCCAGCCCCTATACGCTGTGTGGTAACAGCAATCTTGCAGGTTCATTGCATGTTACACTATCTAAGAATTTTCTAATAAAATCAACAATATTAATTTGGAGGCACGTCAGATTGCACATTTTATTCCAGGTGAATTGTAGCGGTACAATGTAAACTGAATGAACAACAACATTTTTTATATATAGAGAGAGAGACACATCACCAAGACTCTGCGCCGCCCTCATGAAGAACATTGGCTATATCCTGGCATTGATTTTTCCAACTTAATTAAAATACAATGCTATGCACACAATAGAAATATACCAGTGTGGTATTTACGTGTATATGTCTATGGGCGCTTACAATGTCATGTCAGTATTCTGCATCTTTTCTTGCTGAATTCCAATTGCTTGGTTTATAGACACAGGTCATAGCAGCAGTCACACATTGTGAGAATTTAAGGATCACCGTCAGTGTCTTTTGATGGGGTTGAGGTCAGGCCTCTATTTCTTCCACACCAAACTTGGAAAACCATTTCTTATCAATGTGGCTTTGTGCACGGGGGCATTGTCATCACAATGGAAGCAGGAACCTTAGAAACAACTGTAAAACCTTATATATATTTAGACTGCTTTTCTCCCATCGACCTTCACCAACTAACTTAAATTATTTCTTCATCTAAGCCATCAACGTGTCTCTTAGACCCCATCTCAACTAGGCTGCTTAAAGAAATTTCACCTTTAGTTAGCACTTCTTTGTACTAGATATGATCAATCTGTCTTTATTAAAAGGCTATGTACCACAGTCCTTTAAAGTAGCTGTAATTAAACCTCTTCTAAAAAAGCCCACTCTTGTTTCAGGGGTTTTAGCCAACTATAGACCCATATCTAACCCTCCCTTTCTCTCTAAGATCCTTGAGAAAGCAGTCACTAATCAGTTATGTGACTTTCTACACAACAATAAGTTATGAGATTGAGGATTTTAGTGTTGCATTCGACACCATTGACCATCACATCCTATTACAGAGACTGGAACATTTAATTGGCATTAAAGGCACCGCACTAAGCTGGTTTAAGTCCTATCTATCGGATCAATCTCAGTTTGTACATGTTGACAACAATGAATCCTCTACGCACGCCAAAGTTAGTCACGGAGTTTCACAAGGTCCTGTGCTTGGACCAATTCTATTCACCTTATATATGCTTCCTTTAGGCAATATTATTAGGAAACACTCCATAAACTTTCATCATTATGTAACCCACATGGTTACTAAACCCATTTATGTAATTTGAGCGTCTCGCCACAAGGTGGTACACCAGCTCGGTACTCATTGTACTTATTGTCACGATCACTGGGTGCATTCGCGCACTGATCCGGGATACAGACCAGAGAGCACTCGTCACTGAGCGAGCTGACAAACCTGGAATGAGTCTTGTTGCTATATTGAATGAGAGGAGCCACTTCACTGTGCGAGCCTCTGTGTGAACTCCGATTGGTTTCTTTGCCGGATTAGGAAAAGACCATTCTGATTCTGAACCCTTGGAGGTTCAGTGGCAAGCCAGGAAGAGCGAGCGACTGCGGATGGAAAGGAAGCACGGTGTGGCCAGCCATGGGATCCACTCCGGAGAACCACAGACCATCAACTCACTTCACTCTCTGACACAAATAAGAATTTTACAAAACCTACCCGGGTAGTTATATGAACATTGAACACAAAATACAGGACTGAACTCTATCTCCTAACACAGAAGAGGGGAAACTTTTATTTGAACTTTATTGTTTTTTTCCTTTTTTTGAAAGAGCTCTATTTTTTGTATTTTATTTTCATTCATTGGAAATTATTCTTGTGAGGCACTACATTGTCTATGTTCAACTTCATGCCAACCTCGTGGGTTATTCAAATAATTAAGGAGTCCAACTTTCCGAACCTAGTGGAATGTGGTATGCTTTCTTCCAGTAGGGCTGAGGGCGCTAAAATTACGCAAATGATACCCAATTATATCTATCGATCAAGCCAGATGAAACCAATCAATCAGTTCAAGCCTTAAAGACATAAAAACCTGGATGACCTGCAATTTTGTAATGCTAAACTCAGACATACTAAAGTTATTGTACTTGGCCCCAAATACCTCCGAAACACATTATCTTAAGATATAATTTCTGTAGATGGCATTCCCCTGGCCTCCAGCGCCACCGTAAAGAATCTAAGAATTATCTTTGATCAGGATTTGTCCTTTAACTCCCACATAAAAACACAAAAATCAGGCACATCTTGTCTCAAAAAGATGCAGAAAAACTAGTCCATGCATTTTTTACATCTAGGCTGGATTATTGCAACTTCCTCTTATCAGGCTGCCCCAATAAGTCCCTTAAGACTCTCTAGTTGATCCAGAATGCTGCAGCACGTGTACTGACAAGAACCAGGAAAAGAGATCATATTTCTCCCATATTAGCTTCTCTACACTCGCTCCCTGTAAAATCCAGAATAGAATTTAAAATCCTTCTCCTCACCACAAAGCCCTTAATGGTCAGGCACCATCATATCTTAAAGAGCTCATAGTACCCTATTACCCCACTAGAGCACTGCCTACAGAGCTGTTGAGTCTGGATCTATGGTTGCAGGCCACCTGCTGCCCCCATGTAGTATTATTAGTCTTATTATTAGTATTATTAATATTACTATTATTATTAATGCAATGATTATTATTACTATTTTTTTATTATTTATATTAATATCATTACCATTAACATTACTATTACTTTACATCTATATGTGGAACTTGCATTGTAGTACTGTATGTTCTCTTTCCTCCTGTTCCCCCTCTCTCTTTCTCTCTCGACCCAACCGGTCGAGGCAGATGACTGCCCACCCAGAGTCTGGTTCTGCTCGAGGTTTCTGCCATGGTGAGAATTGTTGGGTCTCTGTAAATAATATTCTAGAGTACGGTCTAGACCTGCTCTATATGAAAAGAGCCCTGAAATAACTTATGTTATGACTTGGCGCTATATAAATAAAATTGAATTGAATTGAATTGTCATATTGAACCATGGACATTCCCCAAACTGTTGCCACAATGTTGGATGCATATGATACTCTAAAATATCATTGCATCCTGTAGCATTAAGACTTTCCTTCATTGAAACTAAGGTGCCTAGACCAAACCAGGAAAAACATCCCATGACCAAAAATACACTAAAGAAAGTGGACAGGCCCCATACTTTTGGCCATAAAATGTAAGGGCCTCAATATGCTTCAAACAAAGTACCACAGCGTCTGAAACCCCTTTTCCAATGGCAGAATTGGGCAGACAATTTTTGTAACATTCTGAAACAGACAATTTCAAAATATTCACTTTACACAGTGATTGGTCAGCGTTGTGGAGGTGTGAACTTCCCTCCCAAGAGGTCTTTTTTCTATTTTTCACACTACAACATCCATTTTTGTGTGTAGAATGGAGTGCACAAAACCGTTATTGAAAAAAGAAACCCTCACCATGCAGGTGAGGCAAATAATCCTTAGAGGCTAACAAAAACAAAAACAACAAAATTCATGACAAACTATTTCCACACCTCCTGTTGCTGTAATGCCATGTGCAAAAAGCACAATAAATCAAGAAATCAAAGGTTGTGGATATATCCTACATTTTATTCAGCTTGAGATGCCAATACTAAATCTATTTAATTAAAAATATATCCTTTATTTCAAATTAGCATTAATATATGCCACAAATTGCCATTTAACCTGAATTTGAAATGCCTTGCTTCTTCTTTTATTAAACACTGTGAATAGTGAATTTATTATTGGGTTTAAACACGGCTTTATCTTTGTGGTTGGAAACAGCATTTCAGTGTGTACAAAGGAAACAGCCGTACAATGAGGCTAAAGCTCTACAGAAGCCACCAAAAGCTAAGTCTCAGAGAAAGCCTTAAGGACCTTTGTTCGCCTCAACTCTAATACCCAGGTAGAACAAAGAGGCCTCCTCAAGTCTCTTTAAACCCTAATTGACTTCTATGATGTCACTAAGCCTGAAAGGAGGATATCGAACAATGACGTCGGAAGTACTTAGAGTGTGCAACAGAGGGCCCTTGCTAATTCCCTTGATTGGGAGCAATTAAAACTGGTAATTACCCAATGAGCTAGCGAAATTACCTTTAATCTGCTGCCAATGTGTTGTATTGAAATACATAAAAACAGACACAGATGCATTCCAGCTCACAGTGGATTGATGGCTCGGGTGGATTAGAGATGGAAGTTACAAATATCAGAAATAATTCTTTATAGCTAAATGGGCAACACTATGTGGCTGTACCAAGTATGCACATGAACTGAAATACACATAGAAACACAGTAAAAAAACAAACAAACTACAGTACCACTTTACCATGTCATGGGCCATGGGCAGACCTGAAAAGCCAAGTTTAAATGTATCCAAGAATCAAGGAATCAATCAAACTGGTATTAGTAAAACTGCAACCCAATAGCTAAGACAGTCTAGCCAGATGTTGGAAAGGTGTAAATCTAGTCATCTCTTCAAGACACATATGTCATCTCCATAGCATGAGTAATTGGTATGATTGGTGGTTACTGAAATTATATCCAGAAAAATGTAAACATCTACACACGGGGAGAACGAATGACAATATAGTCAATTATACAATTGAAGAATTGGTGGTTCAACAAGTGGAAGAGGAAAAGGATCTAGGTGTAGTGGTTGATAGTTCACTTGAATTCCACACGATGAGGTTTATAAGATGGTTCACAGAATATATGATATCACAGCCGATCCTGTCATTCAATTTTGGAATAATCGGTATGAGTTAAGAGGGAACTCCTTAAAATTATTCCCACTAAAGTGTTTCTCTGAAAAGTGAAAACACTTCTTCACACTTCGTGCTGTAAAAGCATGGAATAAGCTTCTAGAGGATGTAGTGCGGACTCCTTCAGTTAACACTTTTAAAAATAGGTTGGATAAATGCTGGTCAGCAAAGGATATTTTGTATAATTATAAGGTATTTTTTTCTTTTTTTTGTATGTATGGTTTTGAGTTGTAGAGTCTGGTGTGGAGGATTTACATCCTGTACCAGAAAACTTACAATAAATTTCTCTGGTCGTTCAGACTGAAAACAGCCCTGAGTAATAAAAAAGCAAGGGGCTGTGTTGGTGCGGCAATGTTGTTGGTGAGACGATAAAATGCCATCCCAGAGGGTTGGTTTGAGTAATAGATTCATAAGTGTGAAGGTTTATCAGATGCCAAAACAGTTTATAACACTATGAGACAGGATTTTACAATCTGGAAAGTTATCATGGCAACAATCATTTTGTCCTCCATTGCAACAATCACAAGATTAACAGTAGAACTACCCAATTTATGTTACAAAGTAATCCAGCGGTAATGTTTGCTTAAACTTATTCTATTTGCCAACATAGCACCTTTCCAGATGATGTTGCTGATGATTTTTTCTCAAAAGACCCTGTGATTTTTGCTGGAGTCCATTGCGTCAGTACCACCACTATAGCCTTTTTGAAAAGCATGAAGGAGCTGCGTTTTTTTCAAACATTGTCTGAACACAATTATGCCTCCCAAGAGTAACATCATCAGTAAGCACTGTTAAAGAAGACACTTATAGTCCTTTTCCACTGCAGGAATTTGATAATCCATAACCTTGCCATGTGAAAATTCATGGCAGTGCTGAAGCTGGTGCAAGCCGGATGGTGGCCCAAAACAGTGTCTAGCACATCAAAATAATGCAGTTTTCTTTTTGCTCCACTGTCTGCATGATCTTTCTATAATCTTGTTTGATCTTTTTCCCCAGTATTGTTTGGCTGTGTGTTGTACCCCCTTTCCTGCCAGATGCCAGATATTGTGTTTGTTGTAGTCATCCTTGTTTTCATGTGATGTCACATCTGCTTAACCAATCATGATCAACAGCACTACATTTAGCAGTGACCAAATTTAGTTCCAGGAACTGGAAACAAAAGAAGTACCTGTGACAGTGGATACACATTATGTCACATTTCTGCAGTGGTAAAGGGCGTTTACAGGCTCTCCCTCCTGTGATAATGGCAGCTGAAGTGACACTGAAATTAAACTGAATTTATTTTCTCTCACACATTAAAACAACAGGGAAAAAGTAACTTAAACACTTGTGGTCATACAGAAGAAGCATTTGTCTGATCCCAGATGAGTGCACCCATTGAATAATCTGTGGGTGAGTGAGCAGTCCGTATGGATGACGGAAAACTTTAAGGCGTTAGTAAGCTTTAACTGAACAAGGCCAGATGATGTTTGGTTTGACCGTATCTAAAAAAAAAACCTGCCATCACAGACTCCTCCTGGCTCCATCCCACTACCACACCCGTCTCTCTCCAACAACTCAATGTCTTTTGCTTGTTGGATTGGGCCTGACAGTCATTGACTGGCAATGTAAGGGAACATATCTGCCCCATAATGTAGGTTAACTAGTAAATGTAATGTGATTCATTCTCAGAGTTAACTACAAATTTAGGCCCTTTAAGAATAGGGCTAGACCTATTTCATTGAAGGTCTCTACTATTTTAGGCTACAGGGTTTTAACATTGTAACTTACCAATAGCTACGTGTAGCCTGTGTCCAAAACATGCTAGCCTGGTCCATTTGTTGATCTGTAATGCGCGCACCATGTTTGAGCCACTGTCGGTTGTCATGCATACCAGACGCGCTTCTTCCAAGCCCCAGGCAGACAGTGCCTCCTTCAGCCCATTTGTAATTATTTCTCCGGTGTGCTCGTAGGGGAAAAAGGAGGTCTGGAGGCATCTGCTGCGCAGATTCCAGTCATCATCGATGAAGTGCACTGTGAGGCTGATGTATGGCTCGGTTGTCCGGCTGGACCACAAATCAGCAGTGGTGGAGAAGGCTTCAAGGTAGCGAATCTCCTTCAAGAGTTTCTCCTGACACTCCGCATACAGCTCTGGCAGACACTTTTGGGTAAAATACTTCCAACCAGGCAGCTCGTATCTTTGGTCCAGAATATGAATCAAGCTGTGTTGCCTTAGGATGTGGCTCAGCAGCAGGCTGAATATGCTTTATGTTTTCTATGTTTTCTGCAACAAACAGACACGTATTCAGACCAAGACTGAAGTTTTGAAGAAAACTAAAGGCCTTATTATTATTGTTAATATTCTAAAACATTTATCATGGTAATGACATATTGCAAAATCCATGTCGTGGCGACGGTGACAAAACCGGTATACCGCCCACCCCTAGTAGGGCTTACCCTGACTTGCATCTATTGTGGAAAAAGCCAGATGAATTCTAATCAGATCTGTTTCTGGCTTACTGGCTTTTATGGGGCTAAATATGTATTATATCACATCTGAATTTTATGTAGATATGAGAGACTTGAAACAATAAGTTTAAATGGGGTCAACTTCTAAAAAAATACCTAGTCCATTTGGTAAACACATGTATCTAACTGTTATTGTCAGAGAGTGCAGTTAAGTGTGCACATTTCTACCTCAAGTGACCGCAGTAGGAAACCACAGCAGCATCAATAGAGTACTGCTGACTGTGGCCCAAAACCATTTCCCAACAATGGCTGTCACACAGAGAGGAGGTGCTTGTTAAACACACAGCCACAGAGCAACAAAGCCTCATAAAAATGTAACAAGGTAATCCACTGAAACTCACTTTACCAACATTTTAGGAGAAAACAGTTTAACCACCTTTTCATGCCAAACTAAATCCTCATAACCCAAATTCATAGTACACAAGAGTTAAGTCACTGAACAAGAAAAAATCACTATTACTGTTGACTGAAGGTCCAACTGCTTTTCCCCATGTAAAGCTGCACATTTCTTACCATTTCCTTGACAATAATACAACAAAATATGAACTGAGAAAACAAGAAAACACATTCAACGTTTTTAACATATGGTAAATCCTGCAACCTACATGATAATATGACCGAATAATGCTAAAATGTTTACTCTAATAATCAATTAGCCGACTGACAGAAAATTGACAACAGTTTGGATATCTGATTAATTGTTTACGTCATTTATCAAGTAAAGCTTCCATATACAGTCATGGCCAAAAATATCGGCACCCTTGCTATTCTGTCATAAAATGCAACCCTTCTCCCAGAAAATTGTTGCAATTGCAAATGTTTTGGTATTCACATGTTTATTTCTTTTGTTTGCATTGGAACAACACAACAAATCTGAGAAGCAAAGTCCAACTTGAATACATTTCACACAGAACTCAAAAAATGCACCGGACAAAATTATTGGCACCCTTAACTTAATATTTGGTAGCACACCCTTTGGAAAAAATAATTGAAATCAATCGCTTCCTGTAACCATGAATGAGTTTCTTACACGTCTCTACTGGAATTTTGGACCACTCTTCCTTTGCAAACTGCTCCAGGTCTTTCAGATTTGAAGGATGCCTTCTCCCAACTGCTGTTTTAAGATCTCTCCACAAGTGTTCTATGGGATTCAGATCTGGACTCATTGCTGGCCATTTCAGAACTCTTTGTTTGTAACCATTTCTGAGTGCTTTTTGAAGTGTGTTTTGGGTCATTGTCCTGCTGGAAGACCCATGACCTCTGGTGGAGACGCAGCTTTCTGACACTGGGCACTACGTTGCGCTCCAAAATTCCTTGGTAATCATCAGATTTCATGATGCCATTCACACAGTCAAGGCATCCAGTGCCAGAAGCAGCAAAGCAACCCCAAAACATCTTTGACCCTCCACCATGTTTGACTGAAGGGACCGTGTTCTTTTCTTTGAAGGCCTCATTTTTTACCAAAAAGCTCTACTTTTGCTTCATCTGTCCACAGTATGTTCTCCCAGAAGGATTGTGGCTTCGTCACATAAGTTTTGGCAAACTCCAGTCTGCCTTTTTTATGCCTTTTTGTCAGCAGTGGTTTCTTCCTGGGTCTCCTACCATAGCGTCCCTTTTCATTCAAATGGCGATGGATAGTGCGAGCTGACACTGTTGTACCCTGTGTCTGCAGGTCAGCTTGAATTTGTTTGGAAGTTGATCGAGGTTCTTTATCCACCATTCGAACAATCCTTCGTTGTAATCTGACATCAATTTTGCTGTTCCGTCCACGTCCAGGGAGGTTAGCTACGGTGCCATGGGCTGCAAACTTCTTGATGACATTGCGAACAGTGGACACAGGAACATTAAGATCTCTGGAAATGGACTTGTAGCCTTGAGATTGTCCATGTTTTTCCACAATTTTGGCTCTCAAATCCACAGACAACTCTTTACTCTTCTTTCTTTTCTCCATGCTCAGTGTGACACACAACCCAAAGGTTGTGTCAACTTTTCTCTATTTTAACTGGTTGCAAGTGTGATTACTATATTGCCCACACCTGTTACTTGCCACAGGTGGGTCTAAATACAAATTACAGGTGCATCACATGCTTGAAATGCAATTATCTCTCACAATTTTGACAGGGTGCCAATAATTTTGTCCGGTGCATTTTTTGAGTTCTGTGTGAAATGTTTTCAAGTTGGACTTTGCTTCTCAGATTTGTTGTGTTGTTCCAATGCAAACAAAAGAAATAAACATGTGAATACCAAAACATTTGCAATTGCAACAATTTTTTGGGAGAAGGGTTGCATTTTATGATAGAATAGCAAGGGTGCCGATATTTTTGGCCATGACTGTATGTTCTGTTTCTAGTTTCTCCAATGTGAGGATTTGCTGGTTTTTCCCTGTTTTGTAATACTGTAAACTGCAAATTGTAAACCAAAATTTAACGGAAACCTATGACAACTCTCATGAAGACAGGTGAAGGGATATACCACCTGTTTCAGACTCATCCACAGTCGTCACTGTTGAAAGACGTACAGTATGTCAATGTGAATGAACAAAGTTTCAGATGTATGAAGCTTTCAAACTTCGTTCCCAGCGGTGCTGGCTGGTCTCCTGACTTTACTTTCCTCTTGGTGGAACTGTGAGGAGATGCAGCACCCGCTGGCCCCCTCTTGAAAAGGTGCTATGGAAGATTTACAACCTGTCCTCAGGCCTACACCCAAACAAGCAAGATTCATCAGAGCCAACTGAATCTGGATTCACTGTGTACCCGAGTCAGCGCTGCTGAATGAGACAAGACAAAGGGAATGTGAGGTGAGGCCAGAGCTGTAAACTGTGTGTGTTTGGTGTGCGCAGATACATGCACACACCTTTGCTATTGTCTGAAACACATTGGCCCACTAACACACACATACAGTCAACCCCTTTAGAGGAGCGTGTTGTGGCGAGATGACAGCAGCCGATGTCTGTGTGCTGTGATTTGGAGAAGACCCAGGCCTTGTTTGGCTGCAGACAGCACTGCTGGCTGTGGACAGCAGTTTAATAAGAACACCTCTACAATGCGAGGCTGTCCATGAGAGAAACCTGATTGAGCGGTGTCCTGCTACATTTCAGCTGGGTTCACAGGCGCTCATAATCAGAAAGATCATTTCTTTATAAGCAAGGATCAGACATAGGATTTTACCCTGAGGGGTTGCATGGTGCTGTGCTATATACATTTACTCCACTGATGTTTGCTGTATAGAGATGAGTCAATGTTCTAATGAGAGTAGACAATCCCAGCTTTATAGTTACAGTTTAACCTCTGTAAGCAGTCTGCAAAATCTCACATAATTTCAATTACATTTTTCAATACTGTAGGATAGCACTGCTGTCACTTGGATGCAGCATGTAATGTACTGTAAGTATCAGTGATCTGCTATGTTAAGTGAAGGAATGGGAGCCACTGGCAAAATTGTACATTTTCACAACAATTTGTTTATTGTATAAAACTGAAATTGGAGAAGACACAGTGGACTCTTAAACTTGAAACATACTGAAAGAAATTGCATCGATGTTGATGCTTTAAGTCAAAACAACTTTTTCACTTCTTGAAATGTCTTTCTTCCTGTGTTTGGTAATCTTAGTTATTACTTTGCTGTGTGGAGTTTGCATGTTCGCACTGTGTTTGTCATTTCCCCTACCATCAAAACATGTATGTTAGGTGAAATTCTCCTGTCAGTGCCCTTGACCAAAGCACTGGCTTAGTATTGGAGTTGGTACCCAGGTGCTGCAAAGTGGATGCCCACTGCTCCCAACAGAGATTCCCTACGGGGTTCAATAAAAGATAACTTAACTTCAGTAGCCACAGGGAATTTAAAAACAATAGCGAGATAGCAAAAACACAGGTTTTAGCTATGGTTATATGCGTGACTTGGAGATGGGAGTGAAATGTGTGTTTGTGTGAAAGTGTGCTTGTTGTGTCTTATGCGTGCATCTGTGTCTATATGTGTTCAGTTGTTTGTTTTGTTGTTCTAGTGAAAGCTCAGAAAGTGATGAAACACACAATTTCTGTTGGTGAAGGAAATTGAGGATGTTAGGGAACTCTATATTACCAAAAAATGGATTAAGAATAGTTCATGTAAATATTTGTTGTTTGGGGAACAAAATACAGGATATGTCAGAAATTCTTACGGAAGGGAACTTACAGATGCTGGCAATATCAGAAACGCATTTAGATTCAACAATAGATAGTTCTCTACTGAATATAGCAGGGTATAATATTTATAGACAAGATAGAAATGCAAATAGGGGAGGAGTGGCAATTTATGTTCAGAGCCAAATACCAGTCAAAGTAAGGGAGGATCTTAAAAGTAGAAGAAATTGAAGTTTTCTGGTTACAAGTTCAGTTACCTTATTTAAAGCCAGTGCTTGTTGGATGCTGTTATAGGCCACCGAATGCAACAGAAATGTATCTGGATCGAATATGTGAAATGCTAGAGTGTGTGACATGAAGAATGAGATTTATTTTTTGGGTGACTTAAATATTGATTGGAATGCAAGGTGTTAAAATACTTAAAAATAAGCTACATTCTCTTGCAGATACATGTAATTTGTCACAAGTCATTACAAAGCCAACAAGAATATGTTGAAAAGCTGACGGTTCAGAAACATCCACCTGTCACTGACTTATGTTCAAATGCGGTATCAATACCAGTAGGATTTAGTGATCATAATTGAATTGCAAATTAAGGAGTTCCAAAGTTCCAAAAGCTGGGCCGAAATACTCTTAATGAATTGAAGGTAGGACAGACAAGACAACTCCATCCTTCTTGGACGCTGATGGAAAATTTATCACTAGATATCTAATTATTTAAGCAAATTTGTCTGCAATAAAATTCAGAATTGCCTGAATGTATGGATCCCAGCCATGAAACAGAAGGACTTTCCACCTGGTTGATAAGGGACAAAATAATGAAAAATAATGAATAATAAGTCATGTAAGATTAAATTTGATAAAATAAGTATTAGTATAATAGGAAAACTATTAGCAGCTTGTAAGGAGACAGCATCAGGGGTAGATAATCTTGATGTGAAATTATTGAAAACAGTATCTGATTTGATTGGTCCGTCTATTTGTCATATAATTAATTTGAGTTTGGAATTTGAGATTTAGCATTTCCAGGCAAAAATGGCCTCCCAATAAGTTTACTAACCTTTCTGAATGGTTGATGATGTATAGAGATATCTAACATCATTTATTTGTAATCAGAGTAGTTGTGTTGCTTATGGATTACTTTTGATCTCTAAGAGGTGAAAAAAATTATGTAGAACTATTTATTTTACTAGACAGGTTGTGAATTATTGTGTTGTTTCGTCTTAGTGTTTGTCATGAAGAGTCATGAAGAGTAGCTACTGTTGATGTTACAGCAGCTAATGGGGATCTAAATAAAATAAAAAGTAAATAAATAAATTTAGTGTTGGCGGGAGCTGTCAAAAATTATATTTATAACCACAGACTTATGGAAACCATTTAATATGTAGACGTCTTACATACAACGCCTGTAAGCTAGCTTGTTAGTAGGCCTGTCGAGAGATAACTACTTTTGTTGGACGATATATTGTCCCAGAAATAATTGCGATAAACGATATTGTCATTTTAAGACCATTTTATGCCACTGATATAATGATAGGCTAATATAATAGCATAATAATGCAAGTAGACCCTTTCAAAGAGCAATTAACTTCACGTTAATGGGCTCTCCTCTCCTTCGGCTTAAATCCAAAATGTTCCCCCACCGGAGCTGTGGAGTGCGGCTTTGAAACACAAACAGCAGTGATACTGTTTCTAATAATGAGTCATGTGTCTCCAGCGCTGCTCATCTAGAGATTTGGCATGTCGCCTATTTTTTCTGCGTAGCGTGCGCGGTTCTCAGCAAAAATAGACAATGAAAATGATCTGTTGATAGTAATATTGACATCAAACCAGCAACATTACACTTTTTAGTTTCAGTTTCAATATCTATATCTATAGAATGTCACAGACATGAAAGAAATTGAAAACATTTTTTTTAACTCCCCAGTTACAATTGAGCACAAGCCTCTTTACCGTTTTCTGTCTAAACTAAATATAAATGAAATTTATAATCAAATGAAATGAAACATTCTATTATTGATGGCCATTATCAAAGGAAAACTCAATGTAGAAGGGCTGGCAGTAGCAGCGCTGTCTGTGTGGACACCACATGCTGTCAGCCACAGCAGTTTGGCGAGGTAGCCGCCACGCACCACTCAGGTAGGTGGTGGGTTCCGGGCATTAGGCTCTGTGCCCAAATGGAAGGGGAAACACTGCTGTTTATTCTGGCATCATGTTGGCTGAAATGTTGGGCACATTCTTATGTAAACAAACACGCATGTAAACACAACGGGAAATCAAGGTCATATCCATATATCGTACAATAAGTCAATGACGTAATTATCGTGACAGGCCTAGTCATGTGGTTTGTGTGTCAGGGGAAGGCTAGAAGCAGTAAACATTTCAGGTAACTTAATCCTTATAGAGGTCAGTGACTACTTGATTTGTCAAGCTAGTTATCAGTGTGGCAATAATATGGTCAGAATTCCATAACTGACATTTATAGCATCTATTTGACATCCGTTGTGTTGTTTACTCAGCCAGTCATTAGAACTTGGCCTTGGGGAGGGAAAGGCCACAGAATCAACCTTGAACCATTTAGGCTGTATTTGTGACCTTTGAGATACAATGCTAATGTACACACATGCAGATATGTATATGCACTGTTCTTGTCCTCCATTGTAAGGGTCCGTCTATCATCAACACTGGCTTTATTTCTGTAATGTAACACATCCCTTGTTTAAGCTGCCCCGGGCTCCAGGATCATTTAGAAGATGTGGTGGACAATCTGTCACTGTCGCTTATTCACTCACCAATGCACGCAGGACACAAACGCATATATGATGCACATACACTTACAATTCCCCTTAATCTCATAAATAACTGGAGTGTGTTCATATGTGTGTTAGACACATACATGGGCGCATCAGCTTGTTAAAGTTTGACAGCATTCATCAGCCATGCATCTCAGCTGTAATAATGTCTTCATGGCTCTGCTGGGAACAAAAACAGCAACATCTCTGAGTAAAGCACATGATCCTTTTACACACAGTGAGCAAGTCAATCATAAAAGAATGTGAGGTATTCTGTGAAATCTCTTGTGTAGATTACACAAATACCACAACCTGTTTGTGAAATGTACTGGACGGCAGTAACATGAAACAACTGCCACTGGACAACACATATTATGTTGAAAAAGGTTTCTCCACGCATCTTCCAGCAGTATGCAGCTGAATCAGGTGCTTCTCAGTTTGAGGACAGCAAACTTCCCTTTTCAATAGAGATTAATCAAAGAAATTAGAAAGTTAATTCTGTATGTTGTTTGGAGTTGACTGGTATGACTTTCAGTTTAAAAAGCTCGTTGTGAAACTGGTGAGAAAGAAACACAGCCTGACATGTTTACTGACTGACACAATGTATGCACAACAGAGGCAGCTATTATTGAGTACATTTTCATTTCAGGATAATGTAGTGTACAGAGATTGCAATTGGCTCAAAGAAAAGCCCATGGACAGCCCAAGGACTTTATCAAAAAATCACCATTGAGCCAAAATGAGTGTCTGCAAATTTCATAGCCACCCTGCCTCCTTTTGCTTTGCTTGTGATCTGAGATGGACCCTGCAGCAGGCTTAACCCACACATTTGAAGTATGTGGTGATAAAGTATCCAACTAGGAAAATACAAACATGGAGGAGGGACAGAGCTGGGTATCCGGATGCAAGTTGAGCAAGTCATACACTACACTAGATAAGATGAATGCAGAGTGTGAGCTAAGTAGTTTTAAATAAACTTGGCCATCACTGCACTTTAAACTATTCACCAACCCATAATATTTTGTCAGTTTATTCCAAAAGTTTACCATCTTGAATATTTTAGAGAGTAGAAAAAAACATAAAGTGAGCCTCTCAGCCTGAACACTGTTTGCAACGTCTCAGAACTGTTTTTGAGGGTACTATGGGAACCTTTTAAGGCACCCTGCATCATTTTCACAGCTTCTCTATGCCATGTGGAACAATCAAGTATCAAACTGGAGAAAAAGTGAATGGCTAGAAGTCCACACATACTGCGGCTTGGAAATAGTGATTTTTTTCTTTATAATGTGGATACTTGTAAACCCTTGATGGTTTCTGAGGGAAGAAAGCCAATAAAAGTAGGGGGATGGGGCAGGTCCTGAATCATATAGTATCTGCACATCCAAAGTTCCCGTGGCCAAAAGGGAATTCACAGACTCTATCCACCTTGTGTGAGAACCTTTTCTTACTCTCTCTCATTTCTTAGTGCAAGCTTTCCTTAATTCACTGCTCCTCCACCAAACTGTATGGTTTGAAAATGGTTTGTATTAAAAGTGTTATGATAAAGACACGGGCCAGTAAAAAAACAGTTAATTTAGAAAAACATTATACTACAGTTAAATGGAAGTGTAATAAACATGTTTTTGTGACCCTTTAGTGGTCAACATTCCCCCTTTGAGGTTCACTGATTAGAATGATGACACTTGCAATTTCAATAATATTTTGACAGATCTGCATTCACACAGACCTTAATAGGCAGGTTAGTATCT